>PPKI02000041.1:0-110995 GCA_003707645.2 Ogataea trehalophila
GTTTTCTTCATTTGGGGTTCGTTATGTGCCTGTTGTTTCGTTTACGCTTACTTCTTGATTCCAGAAACTAAGGGTTTGACTTTAGAACAAGTTGACAGAATGTTGGAAGAAACCACTCCAATGAGTTCTTCATCTTGGAAACCACACTCTACTTTTGCTGCCGATATGGGTTTAGTTTCTGAAGAAAAGGCTGTCGTTAACGACTTCAAGGAAGACGTTTCTGTTACTGAATCCGTTTAAGCTTTTTTATTTATCCTGTAATTTTCTATGTTTTGTTTTTTTCTTATCAACACTATGCTATTTAGACGTGTCCAAATGGTTTACGATATTTCCCATTCTTTTCTTTTTAATTTATTATGATTATGTCCCCTTAGTTAACAGACCACCATAACTTGAAAAACAAAATGTAATTTCTAGAACAACTGTCACGTAACCTTATATATATATAGATTGACTGCATAATTTTTTTTGGCCAAGGGATGGATATGATTTCTGTCTATCCATCTGTTGGATTCCTAGTATAAGTAATTGGGCATCCAACTATGTACAACTAAATTTATCGTATTCTGAATACCTATTGATACATCACTTTTATTAGCTGAATTTTCACTATATAAGATGTGAGTTTTCTAGTTAATATACAGATTAGCTTGTTATCTCTTTCACTATTTTACTGATTTTTATTTGTATAATAGCACGAAGAGTTTAAGTGTCATTTTCAGCAATACAGTATTCTAAATTGAATCTCATATACCAAACAGTCAATTAGCTACCAATCATGTCATCACAGCCGCAAAAATCATACGTCATCATCGTCAAAAACGGTGAATGATCCCGTTACTGTCTACTATTACGTACTAACCTATACTCTTAGGAAGCAATAGAAAATTTTTTTTCCATTTCAGATAAAATATTGTTATAAAATTTCGGTGAAGAACAATAGAAAAGTAACCTTTTCTAAACATACACACATATATATTTATAGAGAAGTTTAAACTTCTTCACTACTAACGACCGACTTTTGAGCAGTTTCTGTTTTTTCGTTGTAATGCATATCAGCAACAAAAGTGGAATGTGGCTTCCAAGATGAGGAATTCATTGGAGTGGTTTCTTCCAACATTCTATCAACTTGTTCTAAAGTCAAACCCTTGGTTTCTGGAATCAAGAAGTAAGCGTAAACGAAACAACCACCACATAGGGAACCCCAAATGAAGAAAACCTTAGCACCTAGGTTACCCTTATCAGTGTCAACCATGTATGGAGTAATAACGGCAATGATACAGTTCCACAACCAGTTGGAAGAAGCAGATAAACCAACACCTCTGGCCCTAATTGGTAATGGGAAGATTTCACCAGTGATAACCCAAGCACCTGGACCCCATGTAGAAGCGAAGAAGAAAATGTAGACACAAATGAATGAAATCATGGCAGAGACAGCATTGCTGTTACCACCGTCGGCAACACCAAGGATGGCAACGATAAATTGACAGATAACCATACCGAAAGCACCCCAGATTAAAAGTGGACGGCGACCTAATTTTTCAATTAACCAAAAAGAAACAGGTGTGGAGACAACGTTAACGATAGTGGTGATCATAGAAATCATAAACTCGTTTTGAATGGTGCCTAATTGCTTGAAGAAAGTGGTACCAAAGTAGAAAATGAAGTTAACACCGGTTGCTTGTTGCATCATTTGAATTGAGGTACCTAAAATGGTTCTTCTCAAATTGGAAGCTGGGTTTCTTAAACCACCAGAGAAGCAGGCAGCCCAGGATTGGAAGTATGTAGCAGTTGGAATAACAGACATTTCGTATTCGTGGTTAGCAACAATTTCAGCTAATTCTTCTTGGATGAAATCGCTGTCTCCAGGTTGACCTCTTAATCTAGATAAGGAAAGAGTAGCCTTTGGAAGGTTGCCTTTCTTAACGAAATATCTTGGAGATTCTGGTAAGAAGAAAATTCCAATAGCTAAAATTATAGCCCATAGCATTTGCAAAGCAATTGGAATTCTGTAAGCAGAAGAATCAGTTCTGTTTTGAGTACCGTAATTGACACAGGAAGCCAACATCAAACCAATAGTAATACAAAATTGATAACTGGAAACAACAGCACCTCTAATCCTTTTAGGGGTAACTTCAGACACGTACAAGACAATAATAGCAGAAACAAAACCGACACCTAAACCAGCAATGACTCTGCCTACAACCAACAAAGCGACAGTACTGGCAATAGTTTGTAAAACGGCACCAACGGTAAAAATAGAACAACCACATAAAAGAACAGTACGTCTACCAAGCATATCGGCAAGATCACCAGCAATAATAGCACCAAAGAAAGTACCAGCAGAAAGAATAGAAGTAATTAGAGATTTTTGCCAAGCAGCCAAAACAAACTCAGCAGCAGGAGTAGTCGATGGATCTTTACCAGTAAATTGTTGTATAAAAGCCTTCATACCCATAACACCTGAGATGTAACCGGAATCGTAACCAAAGAAAACACCACCGAATGAACCAAAACAACATAAGAAATAGCCCTTCATAGTCATTGGTGCCTCGACTCTGTCAGTATTAACTGCTTCCTCAAGGATTTGGTCTGATTTTTCAATACTTTCTGACATTTTAAAGGAAGAAGGCTCAAAGAAACACAAATTGAAAAGGTTAATAGATTGTAATTGTTATTATAATATTATACCAGATAAATTATAAAGTACTTTAAAGTTGAAGTGAAGTTTTTCTTTTCAATATTAGTTCGTTTATAAGATAGATAAAAGTATGGTAGAAGATTTACAAGAATAGTTAGAAATTGTTAAAGTTAAGGTGGGAAAGTTGGGTTTATTTATAAGGATTATTTTTTGGTGTATTAAGAGAAAAACCAAGAACAACAAACAAAACACCAAAAATCCAAAAAAATCCATGTTGTGTTATAGTATCAACAATAGTTGGATAACTAGTTTTCCCGAATAGCAAGGTCTTCTGTAAAGTTGACTAAATATTTGAAATAATAATCCAGACTGTAACCACCGTAATTAGAATAAAAAAAAATTGATGATGAACTTCCAGTTTGGTAACCGATTTGGAAGCGTGCCAACACTTTTCAAGTGCAATTAACCAGAGCTGCATTCTGAATTTGAAATCTGCTAGCAGGGGATAAATTGTGTAATTGCTGAAAACGAATGATAGCAACAAATAACCGTTCCTAATGAATATGGATATTATTCATTACACTCTTCAGAAAAACCAATTGATTGAGGAAGACCAATTGAGAATTTGACACATTCGATGTGATTATGGGCACCATCACCACGACGATGACGTGTGGGCTAGATAGATAGATTTCAAGCTGAATCTGGATCAGGGAAAGAGAAAACAATGATCAGTCAATTAATAAAGTATGAAGGGTTTGAGTTAAAAGCAAAGTGGTGCGATTGGCTGGCTTGGCTTAATTCTCTTTCAAAGCTGGGGTAATTCATATATACATGTATGAGGATGTATGAGGATGTATAGGGGGTTTCCGTATACCCATTAATAGAAAAGACATAACACCGAAATGTCAAACTGAATTTCCGAAATTGTTATCTGGATATAGTCTACCAAGTTAAAAGAACACTTTCATCAAACTCGTAACAAAGAACCAAAAGATAAGATATAATAGACCAACAAGAGAGACAGAAAAATGCTGATCTCTAATCTTTAAAAGGGACACGGTCAACTCCAAGCTGCTTTGCTTCTTATTGTATTCCCCACATCAAAACTCAAAGTACGAATACGAGACAAACCGAACTACTAGGGCGGGGAAAGTAGAACCAAGAAAAGAAAACAAAAAACATGGGACCCTATGAAGGATTAGTTGGATGATACGTACTCGAAGTACTTATCTCCGCTACACCACCACCACGGGTTTTCTTTAGTTCATCCGACCGCGTAAACTAAATGGTGACGTCAGGTTTTTTTAGAACCCTAAATCTCAATGGATTATCTGAAGGATTGTTCCGACAGGATTTTTTAATAAAACACAAGCTTGAATGACCTCCGCAAATTATTCTTCCACTTTGCAAAGGGATTTATTGTCAATTTTACAAGCCCAATTGGGAGGTATACTATTTCGGTTAAATTCTTTATTAATTATCCTATATTTCTATTGTAAAGCCTGGCTGGCATTGCAATGGATCTTTATGAAATGTACTTCTTTTTTTCCTATTTTATCGATGTGTAAGATCAGCACCGTACACGACATAAAGCACAGCACATTACCCGTTTTCAACATTGACCATTTTTTATTGAAAATGTTTATTTGAATGTATCTATTTATAGATAAAAAGTGTACTCCAAGCAGCTATAATGATTAATTTTACCTGTATAAACTTTCTTTATTTGTTGTGTGGTTTTGTTCTTTCAATTGCAAAAAAAAAGTGTGAAGTGAATCAAACTTTAAACTTTAGTTAATAAAAACTGAATACTCCTACTGTTTTAGGCCATCTTAACCCGACCCAACACAGGCCCTTATTCATTTCAATAAGACCACGTAGAGAAAATCCGGTGGTTTGGTCAAAATATGGATGTATTACATTACACAACAACACTTGCATATTATACACACTCCCGCCCAACACTTTTATTTTTCCCCGCATAATTGTTCACCTGGAAAAATGTTTTGTTCCATGTGCAGCCAAACTGGAATTTTTACTGAAACTTTGATAAAAAATGTAAGATCCAAGCAGTCTCTAAAATTCGAAACGAAGAGCATGTTTTCTAAGGTTAAAATATGGCTTTGTTCCAGCACAATAAGCAGAGAAAAAACCATGTAAACATCATTGCAATAGCTTGTTCTTGAAATGAATAATTCTTAATCAATGGAAAAGCTCCTTTCTACCTTAATATAGCTATTTTTTTATGCTAGCTATATTCAAATCCAAAATGAGTTGAAATAAATAAAATAAGACCTATAATTTAATTTTAAGTTTATAAGCTTATGTTATTATCGGATCTTGAGACAATGCGGGAAAAGTGGGGGAGGAATTAATTTAATTATTCCTGAAAAAAAACCCTACTAAATGAAACTTTCTGGTGCAAACAACAGGTATTTTCTTTTCCTCTTTTGAAGACAGCAGGCCCGTGTTTTCCTATAGTGAGGGGGGGGGAAGGAAAGAGACACCTCCGTGTTTAGGACATCGATTGGATTGATCTATCCCAAAACTATTCATTCAACTGGGTGTTTTTTTTATTTTAACTAATCAAGGCAAGTTGTAAATTTTGGTTGTACAAACTGATGCATATATCAGTCTATAATAGTTAATGATGCGGAGAAATTTGAAAAGTCTCAGTCTGTGTATTGTTGTACCTCACTTCCCCACACACACACACACTTCAACTCAAAAGGTTCTTGATTTGTTATTAAAGTTTAATTAATTTGTAGTTAAACGACAAACTTTGCTAAATAAAGATAGATAGTAAGTATATGGCGGTTCCATTATGAGAGTGGAAAAAAAGAGACAGTTACTAGCTATTAGAATTTGACAAGGTGTTTGTGTCTCTCCTTGTTCTACTTGGACTCTTGATAATTGAAAAGCAGTAGTTTCAGAAAAACGTTTCTTTCAAAAATAGTCACTGAACTAGGTAATCCACTAATTCCATTAGTTCTTCTATAATTAATGTTTCTTCTCACTTGCTACAATATCAATTATTATACTGATGATACTCATAACTAAAACAGCATCAATGGATGAAATAAACTGCAAAAAAAGAGACAAAAATGAAAGATGGAAATGGATTCTCCCATACACGACAACACAGGCCATAATCGCGTTTCATTGAATTTTTGTTTACCTTTGTTTATTTGTTTCCTTTTGATACAAAAATAGATATTCAACAAGTACTAGAGTTGACGGATCAACATATAGATATAGATATAGATATATATTTATATACATAACAGGAGACTATGAATCCGTTTTTGAAATCATCTACAAATCAATCTGGACAGAGGCCAGCTTTGACTAAACTGAATCTAAACTCAAATTCAAGCAACATCCAACCCAAACGTTCCACTATAAGTACGATACATCATAACAACAATACCGACAGAAAATCATCTGTGTTTGATAGATTGAATACAGCCATTAACACAGCTTCACCTACATCGAGATCTCGTAAACGGCAACAACTTTTCCAAAGAAACTGGAAAATATCAGATTTCCAACTACTTAAAAAACTAGGCAAGGGTAAATTTGGTAAAGTTTATTGTGTTAGAGAAAAATCATCTGGGTTTGTTTGCGCGTTGAAGGTGATGGACAAGAAAGAGCTAACCTCTTATAAAGTGGAAAAACAGTTTGTTAGAGAAGTGGAAATCCAGCTTGAAATAAGGCACGACAATTGCCTTCGACTATATGGATGGTTTTATGATGAGAAAAACGTTTACTTGATATTAGAATACTCTGCACAAGGTGAATTGTACAAACTGTTGAAAGAAAAGAGAAGATTTGACGATATTACAGCGTCTCATTACATCTATCAAGTTGCCGATGCTTTGAACTACTTACACAACAAACATTTTATTCATAGAGATTTAAAACCAGAAAATATACTATTACACTTTGACAACCAAATTAAACTATCGGATTTTGGTTGGTCTGTTTATGCTCCTAATAACCAAAGAAGAAATACAATGTGTGGCACGCTAGACTATTTGCCACCCGAAATGATCGAAGCTAAACCTCACAGCGAAAAAGTTGACTCGTGGGCATTAGGCGTTTTAATGTACGAGTTCTTGGTTGGTAGACCTCCTTTTGAAGAAGAAAACTCTAATTTGACTTACAAAAGAATTGCAAAAGTTGATCTAGTGATCCCTCCATTTGTTTCTACGCATGCTTCTGATCTAATCAAAAGACTACTGAGATACGACCCTGATAAGAGAATAGCATTAAGTGATGTTGCTAAACATCCTTGGATTACTAAAAATAGAGCACATTGGATGACGAAAACAGACGAGAAGTAAACAACATCTCTTATCCAAGTATTATCAAAAAGAAAATGAAACAACAAAAAAAGACACCATATCAAAACTAATCGCCGGAAAGCTTCGCATTACTCAACTTTCCATATTACGTATATCCCACTCTATAACTACATATTTACAAAATTCAAAAAAAGAATTAATTTAGCTTCATTAAAGTATATATATCATTATTGATTTTACGGGGTGGGGTCATGTACAGAAAAACACTAAATAGAACATGTAGTGCAACAAAAGAAGCTATCTGGCTAGTAATAATAGGGTTGTAAAAATATATGTACATAGGAAGGGGGAACAACAATTATTACACTTAAGCCAATCTTCTATTGTTTCTAATAACCTTTGGTAAACCTTTAACATGTGATCTATCCTGATCAGTCATAATCATAAACACTCTACCACTTTGATTCATTCTACCTGTTCTACCGGCTCTATGAACCAAATCAACAGAAGTTTTAGGAACATCCAACAAAATGACGTTCCTAATCCCAGTGAAATTGATACCTCTAGAAACTAAATCCGTGCAAACCAAAACTTTTAAAACTGGTCTAGCACCATCCTCAAGTTCTTTAGGTGGCTCAATAAACTCCTTAACTTTCTCCTTTCTCTCTTCAACGGTATCGTCACTGCTGATGTATTTAACATTATGGTTATAAGCTTTCTCTAACTTCTCAGCAACTTTCTTACAATCTTCCTTACCATTGACAAACACAATAACCCTTTTTTCATATCCGTGTTCAGTACCGTCACAGTGAATAGCATACAAAGCTTGTGCCATGGCCTTCATCTTTGACCCTTTATAAGGAGAAACACTAGCATTGATGACTCTAAACTCAATGGATTTAGGTAGCTTATGTAAGGATGGTGTAGTTATTGGTATGGCCATTGGGAACAACTTTGAGATGGTTTTGTTGAAGTCACTTGGGATAGTGGCTGACACAAACACCAAGTCACTTAACTTGGACATGTATTTTATGACACCATAAGTTTCCGGGAGCCATGATTGATCCATTAAAGTATCTGCTTCATCAACGACACAGAACTGCACTGAGCCGAGTAACGAACGTGGATTATGGACAGAATCATATTTCGTTAGTGACATTAGTTTACCTGGTGTGGTGACTAAAACATCGATACCTTTACTAAAATTCTCCATAAACACTTTGAAATTGGAGTCTGTGTCCCACCTGACAACATTGATATTCAACAATTCAGTAGTGTTGCTCACTGTTTCAAAAACTTGATCAACAAGTTCATGGGTTGGCAATAAGATGACGCTCTTAATACCAGACTTGGATTTTGTTGTATCACCACCATACAACTCTTCATTCAATTGTTCTCTTAAAGTTTCACTTTCTCTCAATTTATGGAGCAATGGAGCAAGGTAGGCCCATGTTTTACCAGAACCTGTTTCTGCAGCCAGTGTGAACACTTTCAAGAATTCTTCTGGCTTTCTAGTTGCATTGATCAATTTAATTGCTGCTGTTTGGATCGGAGTTGGCCTTAAAATCAACCCATTTATTTCATCCTCTGTCTTTCTCTTCTTGGTAACACTCATATAGTTTTGAGTTCTTAAAACGGTTGTCTTCTTCAATTCCTGAATTAGAGCAGCTCTAATCTCAGGTAAGATTCTCAACTCATTGAAATCAGTAATCTTGGATATTATCTTTTCCAATCCCTTCCTTTTATTTTCTTCGGGAAGTTTCAACCCTGAATAACTACCAAATTTATACGGAGCCATGGAATCTGGATCAGTAGATGTAGAATTTGATTCTTGTTTTGGCCTCGTTATAAGTTTCAAAGGCCTAGCATATTTTGATGATGGTAAAGACCTAGAAGAGTTTTGAGAACTTTGAGATGGGGCTGGGTTGTTTGCGAATTTGAAAGATGATTTTCCCTTTGTTGATGATGGTATTTGTAACGATTTACCTTTGGTATTAGTATATGACTTCTTCTTGATGGCATAACCCCTTATTGACCGAACAAAAGCAGGTTGCTGAAAACCAACAGTACAGGATTTACTCAGTATTATATTCTTTAGCATACTGGATGTCTTTGGTATCAAAATCAAATCATTAAGAAAGAAGCTACAAAACCCCAGATCAAGCACAATACATACAAATTAGTGTCTTTTCAAGCAAAAAAACAAAAATATTGTTAAAATTTTCCAAGCTGGGGGGTTCTGTCAAATTAATGAAACGGGCCATTAATCTTGCTTATAAGACCAGCCTGGTGTTGTTTTGTTCACCCCTATTTTATTTGTATCACATCTGTTTATCAAAAGGGTTTCAATAGTACAAGTCTAATCGAAGTATTAAATTAAAATAATAATAACAACTTCAATAGCTATTACATAATAGTTAAAAACCCCTCAATATTATTATTAGGTTACGGATGTAACTTATCTTTTAATTTGAACACTTTGAAGATTATTAAAGTTCTTTAAAGTCTTTTTTTCCCCCTTTGTGAACAGTTCTTTTTAACTCATTTCTAAAATAAACCAGATAGGTACATTAGTATCATATAATAGGTCAATCCAGTTTCTTATCCAGATTCTATAGAATAAACAACAATTTAAAGAGATAACCAGAAGAACAAAAAGAGTGTAACTTTACCAACCATTTAGCACCGCCTTTGTTACCCTCACGAGTTTTCCCAGCGACTTTTGCCTGAATCGTCGAAACTTTTCAATATGTACCCAGTATATATGTACATGTCAACATGATTGAGGTGATTAACGGCCCTGATTTCTTTATTCCAACCCATCAGAATTTGCTCACAATCCACAGTTCAAAGTAGCAAACCCATAAAATGTCATCATTAACAGACTTGCTATCAAACTTACAAGTTTATTCCAAATCGGACTCTCACAGTCAAGTGTTTGATTTGGGATTGTCAATCTTGAAAAGAGACCAGACAAACTTGCAAGCTTTCAAAAAATGTTTGATTGCTTTAATCAACCTGGACAAATACACAACTGCTAATGAACTTCTCAAATCATACAAAGAGTTAGCCTCCAATAACACTGATTTGTTAATTGAGAAGGCTTACATCTATTACAAGCTCAACGACTCTGAATCTTTATCCGAATTAGTCAATGCGGGTGCAAACGTTAGAGCTTTCCAACATATTTTGGCACAACATTACTACCGTATCGGAAGGACAGAAGAGTCTCTTGAATTATATCAAAAACTTTTGTCAACAAGACATTCAGATGAATCTTTGGTTGACTTGAGTGTTAACGAAAGAGCCGTTCTATCACAATTGAAAAAGTTGAACGGTACAGCATTCCTAGAATTAGAATCAACTGATGCTTCAAGTGAATCATACGATTCTATTTCCAACGACGCCTTGATCAAGATCAATGAAGGTGATTATGAAGGTGCATTGGCTCTTTTAGAAAAAGCATACTCACAATGTCAAACTGCAACAGATGATTATGATGACGATGAAAAGTTTGAAGAATTAACTCCGATTGAAATTCAAATTGCTTATACCAAACAACTTTTGAACCAAAAAGAAGAAGCCCAATCCATTTTGACTAAATTTGATCTATCAACTATTACAGATTCAGTTTTCAAGTTATTAATTTCAAACAACTTGTTATCATTGAGCAATGGTGATCTAGATGACAAAAACCAAGCTTTATTATACCGTGAATTGCAGCTTCCAAATATTTTGAATTTAGCTCTAGATAAGTTAACATTACCACAATTGAAAACTTTGGAAAGAAATGAGATTTTACTAGCTTTCAAAGCTGGCAAAACTGTGGGTAAATCAGCTAAAACACACCAAGCTAAATTTGCTGATTCTTTGCTACCATCTGCTTTGAACACACTATCAAAGATCCAAAACTTCTCAGTTGACGATTTTACTAAACCATCCAATGAAAGAATCTTATTTAAATATGCTAGAAGTCACCCAAAGGATTTACCAATCATATTACTAGCTGTTCAATTCAGTATCAATGTTAACAAATTACAAAATGCTTCTTTATTACTCGAAATTGCCATCCAACAAGATATCACAAACCTAACCAGACCCTCTGTTATTTGTTTACTACTATCCTTATACGATCAACTTGAAAGAAAGAACTCTAAATTCGAGTTACTTTCAAAAGTTTCTGAGAAATTACTAGCAAACATAGAATCATTCGACATTGAAGAGCTAAAGTTTTTGAAATTCATTGCTTTCCAAACAATGTCATTTGACGAAGAAACATCAAACAAATTGTTCAGTGCTGTCTTCAGTACCGAGAAACTAATGAAAAACAGTGACCATCTAGTAACAGCTATCATGGACCCAGCCACGACGACGGAATCCCTGGGCTCAATCGAACCATTGATCCAATCAGTTGACGTTGACCAATTAATCTCACAAGGTTTAGAGCCACTGCTAACTTCAAAACAAAATTTCAAAACATCATCAAAATCAGGCTCTTCATCATCCACCAAAGCTGCCAAACTTGCAGCTAAACAGCGTTCCAAGATTGCAAAGAAGCAAAGAACATTGTCTAAACGTTTACCAAAGGATTTGACTAAGAAAATTGACGGAGAGAGATGGTTGCCACTAAAAGACCGTTCTTACTACAAGCCAAAGAAGGGTAAGAAAGGAAAGGACACTCAAGGTGGTGCTATAGATGCATCTGCCGAACAAGCATTGAATATCTCCAACACAAATTCTTCTCCTGCTCCAACTCCTGCTTCTAAGAAGTCTACCCCTGCAAAAAAGGGTAAGAAGAAGGGTAAGAAATAGGGGCATATATCGTATATCTAAATGATTGATCATATTTTACTGTGAAAATAATAACTGATTTTATAGTTTGTGTGCGTGAGCGTGTGTATATGTGGTATGTATGTATTCAATTTGTTTTTGATTTTTTCTTCTTTTACTGCTGTTTTCTTAACTTAAATATAATTGTGTCTTGCTTTCTCCAAAATTTTGTTCTATGGTGAGTTTGATTTTACTTCTTCTGCAATAATGTACATGCACTTGATATTATTATCTATTTGAATAAGAACTAATAAATATTGATCTTTTAATGACGGTAGAAGAAAAGTATACAATTAAGGCAGGAAAGAAAACGTAACAAAATCCCAAAGATCGGACAACCGAAACAAAATACTTATATATAAATAAATGTACATAAAATTAACAGAAAGCCAAAAAACACGCAAATATGAAAACACGCAACAAGCTTGAATGCGATAAAACAACCACCTCACCATAATTAAGTGAACAAAGTATCTTCTTCTCTCAAATATTCACCAATATCACCTTGTCTAAAAGCAACAATTGCAGTAGGTTGTAAATTTCTAGCTTCGACGGTTGACTTGGCGGAAACACCAAAACCTAGTGGAATATCTGACATAGAAAAGACAATAACACCCGCATGTTCAGGTATATCTTCTGACATCTTACCAACATGAGCTTTCAAAACGTGGTTTCCGTATAAGAATGGCATTTCACCGTTGGCTTTGATCCACACCTTGTATTTAGCATATTGTGCGAGGTATTTAAGTGAAGTGATGTGCAATCTAAATTTACCAGTTTTGGTAAACTTACCAAAACAGATACCTAATGACATTAGGTTTGGTCTGGAAACACTGGTGGCCAATTTAGCAATCTTGTCACTCACATAGTAAACTCTATCCTTTTGTAATCTGAAAACATGTGGGTCTTCTTTGTTATCCACTAGGAAAGCAATGTTTCTTCCGATGTAGTTGGCAAGCTTTTCAAAAACAACTTTAGTTTCTTCTTCCGTTAAAGGTCTCATTCTGTGTGTTTAGTTGTTGGTATGAATATGTTTTTATCTCTTTTTCGGATCCAATTCCTTGGAAGAACAAATCAATCTTTCCCATAGATAAATAGAAAAAAGCCTAAAATTTTTCAGGGTGCTTTCAGAATAAAATAAAATAAAAAAAAATTTCATACAAATTACACCCGTGCACTTTAGACTTAGATATTTACACCGCCTTCGTTTTGGAAAAATTCCATCAAAATTTTTTGAAAGCTCCCGTTTTTAATAACTTTACAGGACAACTTGGGATGATATCCAGATCAATACCCTTGGTTCTTTTTGAAAAGTAATACTCAAATCACTCATTTCCAATCAACAATGTCTGAAGAAGCACCAAAAGAAGTTTTAGTGACTAATACTGAAGGATTAATTGCCATCGAAACTGTTCAACAAGATGCCAATTCAAACACTAAAGTCGAAGTTTCTGAAGACTCCAGTTCCGTTCAACCAACTGAGAACAATAACAACGATAACAAGTCCAGATTTTACAAAGGAACGAGCGACAAATGGGGGAAAGCTAGAAAATCAGAATTTAACCAAAGTTCAGCTGCCAAAAAGCAAAGATTATTGGAGAGAGACCCGGACTCGTGGGTATGTTTTTAAAATATAATACAAAAGTATATTCAAATTGGTCTGATGTATGAAGGACAATTGATATACTTTAAATCTTACTTCTACAATTCCTCTAAATTTGCTAAATATACTAACATGATCTTTATGAAACATTATTGTTTGATATTATTATTATTATAGACGTATTCTAGATACAGATGGTCAACCAGTGTTCACTGATGAACAACGTCGTCCAAAGAAAAAAGTTGCCTGTATGCTTGGTTACTGTGGAACTGGTTATCATGGTATGCAATTGAACCCACCAGCAGCCACTATCGAAGGTGAGTTATTTGAAGCTTTAGTGAAAGCAGGTGCCATTTCTAAGAACAACTCCAACGATTTAAAAAAATCTGGATTTATGCGTGCTGCACGTACCGATAAAGGTGTCCATGCTGCAGGTAATGTTGTTTCCTTAAAAATGATTATCGAAGATGAAGATATTGTTGAAAAGATCAATAAGAAGTTACCTGAACAAATCAGATTATGGGGTTACGAAAGGGTCAACAAAGGTTTTGATTGCCGTAAAATGTGTTCGTCAAGAGTTTACGAATATTTAATGCCAACTTACTCCTTCTTACCACCTAAACCAACCTCACCACTAGCTAGACTGATCACAGAAGCAGATGTTGAGTTTCCAGGTTCAACAAGAACAGACCCAGAAGGTGAACTTTTCTGGAAGGAGTTATTTGCTGAATACGAAAAGAACGGAATTACACTCGACCTCCAAGATCAAATTCAAGAAGCCATTATTGAAGGTATTCCAATGACTGTCCTGCTAGAAGAATCAAACAAGAAAATGAAGAAATTGTCCAATGAAGCTCGCCGTAGATTTAGATGTTCGAAAGAAAAATTACAATTAGTGAGAGACGCTTTACAACTGTACATAGGTTCACACAACTTCCACAACTTCACCAATGGTAAAAGTTTCAAAGATCCATCTGCCCGTCGTTTCATGAAGACCATCACTGTTTCCGATCCTATTGTCGTTGAAGGTACCGAATGGGTTTCTATTAAGATCCATGGTCAATCTTTCATGCTGCATCAAATCCGTAAGATGATTGGTATGGCTACCCTTGTCGTCAGAACTGGATGTCCATTAGAGAGAATTAAAGAAGCTTTCGGCCAAGATAAGGTCAATATTCCAAAGGCTCCGGCTTTAGGATTACTGTTAGAACAACCAGTTTACGACTCATACAACGAAAAATTAAAGGATTTTGGGTACAATCCTTTAAATTTTGATAAATTTGAAAAAGAGATGAATGAATTCAAGGTGAAGCATATTTACGATAAGATTTATGCTGAAGAACAGAAAGAGAATGTTTTCTACGGGTTCTTTGGATTCATTGATGGTTTCAATGGTAATGATGAAGCTAATGGTACTCCTATCTTCAGTTTCTTGACCGCTAGAGGCATTGAAAAAAATGATACCGATAAGGTTTATGCTACTACTCCAAAGGAACAAGATAAAAAAGAACAACAAGAATCAGCGCCTGCTACTACCACCACCGCTTAGAATTATGGTTGCCATAAATTATATTTTTGTAAGCTTGTTTTGTTTTTGGTTCGTATTTTTGTTTAATATAAATATATTATTTTTTTTTCCAGGTGATTCGCAAAGGATGGAGCTACCTGTACATATTATAAGTTGTATAAAAGTTCTTATATTTTATTTTTCGTATCTCGGACATTAAATATAATACAAACAAAAAACATAAACACACATAACTATTTTTTTCAGTCATCTGCATCTTGGTCATTGTTGCTCTCTCTTGCTGGACTGTAAACTCTCGTGGATCTCTTGTAGTTCGAATTGTAGGTACGACTGAACCTTGAGTTCTTATTGTATGGCGAGCGTGGCGTTTTTGGAGTTCTAGGAGTTCTTGGTGTTCGTGCTGCATTTCTTGCCAATGGAGAGCCATCCCCATTGTTGGAGCCCACAATAGGTGAGGATAATCTGCTTGGTCTCTTTTTGACCTTACTTGAAGGCCTTAAGATCTCGAATCTGAACAAACCATCAGAATCCTCACCAACACCGGCACTACCACCATTACCACTGCTATTGTTGGAACCAACACCAACATTTCCATTGACACTATTGGAGCCAATCATCGGAGAGCCCAATGGTGACAGGTCTGAATGGTGATGGTGGTCAGAAGATGACTTATTCGATAATTGCATAGAATCAACAATGTTACCAATGGACGATCCTCTTCTACCTAACTTAGCAGAATTTCTGAAAGATGAAGTAGATGGATTGGTTGGACTAGGCACGTTTGATTCACCTAAAAGTGTTTTAAATGAAGTTGTCGGTGAGAATTGCATACTTTGATCCAGATTTGGAGAATCAAAGTTCAAGTTCCAATTTTGATTTTCAGTGGCCGATGTTGCTGCTGTAGACTTAGTATCAACAGAGCCGTTGTATTGATGTCCATACGAATCCGGCAAATCCATAGTATCCTTTGTGAAAAAGGAATCAAGATTTTCCAATGTTGCCAACATGTGGCTCAAAGAATCTTGTTCATCAGCTGAGGCACCATCAGGCATAATCATTTGCTGTTGATTGATGTAATTTTGTTGTTGCAGTTGTCTATTGAACTGTTCTTGTTGTTCTGTAGACAATGGATTATATTGAACATAATCATCTCTATTAAATTGTGGTTGAGGGGGCAATTCAATATTTTGTTCGCCACCTTCGTTGGTTGACGTTATCACACATGTTGAGAAAACAGAATGAATATTGTTCCTTGTTCTTGCGGTACTAACAGCAGGCATTGGGATGGACCAACCACTTTCATCCGGAATACCAAATAACGTTGCAATCTTTTCGTACTCTTTTCTCATCGTGGAATCACCAGCACTCATCATCAAATAATGCTTATCTAATGGAGAAGCAGAGATTGAAGTGGCTTCATCCAAAACCTCTAGTGCCTGATCGACGTAATCTGTCATCAGTAATCGTAACAATGGTGAAACCAAATCAGCACCTAAACCAATAAATTCCTCACTTCTCAAATCAACAGCTCGGAAAATATGTTTTAACAAATCCATTGTTTCAATTTTAATCCAGCTTGTCTTGTTAAATAACAACCCAAGTAAGAATATCAGTGTCTGGGCAGCAAACTTGGGGAAAAATTGCCTTTTAACAGCACTGACAACTTGACTCAGGAAATCTTCTTTGTTTCTAAATCTCTTTTTCACTAGAGAAGTAATTATTCTTGACAACGCTGGTATATTAGCATTATCTGCCATGGTACACAAAACATTAGCAGCGTTGATAACATCTTCGCTAAATCTTTTGGTCACTTGAGCGTTCAAAAATCTAGGCATGTTGGCCATAAGTGCCATTATTATTCTAGAATCACCAGAACCAATAATCTCTGAATCGTTTAACATATTCAATCTATCTAATAGCTTCAGAGATGGTTCATATGCATTAGAAGATCTTAAGCCAATCATGATAATGAACTGTAGTCCATCAAATCTACCTTCCCATTTGGATGGGAATGTGGCAATCAAACATTTAACAGTATCTTCCGAATCCAAATCAATTTTCGAAATAAACTTCGATAAGGTGGAAACAACTTCAATAAATTCAGCTTCATGAATCGTATTAAGACAAGCAATGACTGACCAAAACAATTGTGGGAAATCAATCAACTGCTCACTGTACAACTCTGCAGTGATTGCATTCAATGTCATCAAAATTTGCATCGAGAAGCTTTGAATACCTGGATTTTCATCAGAGACTGTATTTGCTAAACACGATAACATGTCGCGCAACATACCCAGATCCAAAAATGAGATCAAACAGCGAAACAACTGGAATGATCTAGACGCAATATGCATCACCTTACAGGAAGTAGCCCATGTCAATGCACATCTACTCCAATCTTGTTGTATCGTAGGTGTTGGCTTTTCAAAGATACTCAAAACGTTTCTAATTATCGAGTCCATATTTTCTGGAATTCTTCCACCATTTTTGTCAGATGTGACATCACTATGTAACCATAAATGCTTTTGATAGTCTGCGCTTCTCAAAGAGTCCACAATCTTCTTAAAATGCTCTTCTTCAGAATCGCCATATTGATGGATCAAATGAATAAGCATAGCACATGCTTGCTCTTGAACAATCGCTAGTTGATGATCCAACAAGACAACCGATAAATGTAATAACAATGGTAGTTTAGATTTGACAGATTCACTTGGAGTTAACAACAAATCGACCAAGAAAATTATAGACAATTCACACAAGGAAAATGTTGGTGTTGTAATTAGTTCACTCTTTTGAACAATTTTTGAAAGTTCAGCAACATATGGCAATTCAATTTCAACAGGATCAAGGTTTTCTTCAACTTGGCATTTCTCCACAGCGGATGCTGTTTCTTTAGCATCAACTTTATCATTAACTGCTGTAATCCTTTTATCAACAGGGATCATTGACTTTGGCTCAAGGTTATTCAGCAACGTATCAACTAAGCTAACACCACCCGGAATAGTGGATAACGAAACAATAACTTGTCTTGAACATTCCAAAAATGCCAAGTTTTTTAACTCCAATGAGTGATCAACAATAAACTGATAAATTTCTTTAACGTTGGCACCATTGGCACCGTTACCTAATGCAACCCATAATGCTTCCACTTCATTTTGAATTTTATGACTGAACTTGACTGTAATTTCAAAAAAATTTATTAAAACCATTAGCGAATTATCTCTGTTTGGATGACCTGAGGTTAAATTCAATTCAACTGTTTGAACCCATGGTAACAGGACGGCCAAAATATCTCTTCTTGGACTAGAACCAACAATGTGGAACAACATAGTCAATTCAGAAATCATTCTGAATTTTTCTTCAGGGTGAAGTGTAGCAAATTGAGTTGATAATTGGAATAAAGTTCTTTTGTAAATAATTCTGGACCTACAACAGATCCCATCAACAAAACTGACACAGTTGTTTGTATTGTAAAATTTCCTCTCAGTGTATTCTAGTAAGTTTGAAGCAGCGGTTCTAACGTTGATGTTGTCTGAGCCTGATGAAAATAGACCCAATGCCAATGGTCTGTAAACTGAATACTTGAAATTTGCACCTTTAGCAAATGCTTCACTTAATGTTATGAAATAGTTACCTAAAGCAGGATCATGCGTATAACACTTCTTGATAACTTCATCAACAATCTCTTCGCAGTCGGGATTAACAGTTAAGATATCCAACAAGGCCCTTCTAGCAAGTGAATGAATCTTGTCGTTATATGTATTAAACAAGGAGTCAATCCACGATAAAACTTGTGGAATGACAAAGGTATCGCCTTCAATCGCTATGGGACTGGAACACAGACTTGACATACAACTGATTGCGCTATACTGCAACTGACGTTTCTGCAACTCCAATGACGCTTGTAATGTTACAGAGTCATCTTTTGAAGCCGCATTTTCCATCATCTTACGATATCTTTGATTGAAAACAGTAGTATTTTTACCATAACCACACCATTCCTCCATAAATTCAAATGATTGTTTTCTGAATTTAAAAGGTAACCACATTTCCACTTGGTTCAGTGCGGTGAGTTCATAATGGAAAGTCTCCAACAATCCACAGAAATATTTTCTTAGTCGTTGGAATTCAAAGTTTGAATGCGATGAAGGCGAGACCAATAAATGGTGGATATTTTCCAAAATAAATTGTAACTTACTCAATATAACTTCATCAACAAATGAAACCTCACTTTTGGAAAACTTAGCAACAACCTTGTTTAGTATGCCGGTTACTTCAACCCTTAATCTGGTTTCTGAAACTAGTGCAGCCCTTTGATTATCAACATCTTTCTTCCAGTTTTCCATTATAACATCAATACTTTGCAAAAAACTTTTGAAAATATTAACGTTCAAACAACTCAAACCTTCTACTAACGCATCTTTCAACTTGGTATTCGAAGTGGTCAACAATGGAACCACCATCTTGAAAATTGACTTAGCACTGGTGATTTTTTGATGTTGTACAGTGAATAATTGCTGTGATTTCTTTCTATTATGCGTTTTTGTCAATGGCGAATATAACGACAGTGCCTGTGTTGAAGCCGTCAAGTTTGGAATATGCAACCTCTGCTCACTCGTTGAGGTCAATGAAGAGCAAGCAATTTTCAAGTATAGCATGTAATCCCAGATCAAAGAATTCACTTTACCGGAATGGCTATCACTACTTATGGTAACAATTTGATCGTATAGCTGAACCAATCTGATACAACTGTGGGATCTTACAATTGCAATCTGAATAGGACAACGTTTCACTAATTGATCTAAAACTTCTTCAAAAATTTTAAACCATAAAGCAGCGTCAACACCGTGGTTACTTTCCGCGAGCCTAATAATGGTATCCTTTCTTTGTTTGTGTTGTAGTCTGGTGAATCTTTTCAATTCTGCTTCACTTAATATTGCTTTCTTGGGGTTAATATATTCAAAGTAATCCAAAGATTGAAGAACTTGGATGATTCTAGTACCAAATTCAGCAACAAATTTAGATGGCATCCTATTGTGAGCCTTCTTAAACTCTTCCTCTGCAATTCTATCTGAATTTTCATCAATGTTCGTCAAATCATAAATAACTTCATCAAATTGTGCAACAATTCTTAATATTTGAGAGCCTAAAAATCTGACCCTAAAATCATGACTGAATAAAAAGAATAGCCCATTTCCTTCAACTTCATCAATGATAGTGACAATGTTTTTCAATTCAAGGTCTTCAAACGTCTTTATTTCTTGAATTTCTTCTTGGACAAAGCCATGATTAACGTTATACATTTCATTTGGAGTTTCTGCTGATTCTTTTGAAGTCTCCATAAGTGATTCCAACCAGCATTGTAATAGATCAACATAAGCTTCCACCAACTTTATATACTCAGTTGATGATAAGTACTCGTGATTCAAAAAGCTGGCTGTTTTCTCATCCAAATAAAATGCAGTTCTAGCAAATGTTATCATGATCACATTTGGATTCTTTTTTGTCATTAATATCTTTAATGTTTCCAGTGAGAAGTTACTAACGTTATCATCCTCATGAACACAATTCTTGACGAGTAATTCAATAATCTTTCTATATTGAGCAGAGTTGTTGTTGACACACCAAGTGACACTAGAAATAACAGTAGAAAAGAGTTCAATATTTTTGGCGCTATTGTCTTCGGTATGGAAATAACTTGAAATTTTCAGAGGTAAAGTGGGAGTTGAGCTTGAACTTGTACTCGAAGATGGTGTAGAGACCTGTGAACTACCGTTGGTATGTGAATTCAAAGCTTTGCAACCAACTTGATTATCCAATAAGAACAATAAATTGTTGAAGATATTGGAAACTTCATCGTGAACAGCAGCGTTCGAAGAGTGACTATCAAAAATCTCTTTGTTGTCTTCGTTACTAAATTCCATTGGATCTAATGAGGAATGAATAACATCGTCTGTAGGGAATGGCGGTCTCTCCTTTGATTCGTAATCTGATAAAATGCATGAATATGCCCTAATACACAACGTCATTTTCTCATGTGATAAGTTTTCCAAACTAAATCCATTGAATGAACCTTTCATTATTGGTAAAACAATATTTTCCAAAGTAAAATTTAACTGTGGATAGGCCATAGTTCTTAAAATTTGAACAGTAGCCTGAATCAATAGAGAATCATGGGTTATCCATTGTTGTTTTTTATTTTGTTGATTTTGGAATAATAGATTAGCAATCATTTCTAAATTTCTAGTTTTGGCATTCAAAGTATCTGAATATCTGTACAAATAAGCCCAAATTGATCTTGCCAAACAAGTTGTAATAACAATCTTTTCATATGATGGGAGCTTTGGTTTTAATCTCTTAATATTTAAATCCACGATTTTCAACCATTGTTGTTCGAACAAGGTCTTTGGTGCCACTGATAATGATGTTGAGACTAAAGTTGCAGCACTTTTCCAAAATTTAGCGGGTTTTTGCACAGCAACGTTCAAACTCTTTGTGTATATTATCTTGATGGCATCCACCCATGTTGGATGATTCACTTCAGCCGTCAATGAACCAGCTAATGATAATAATAATTGATTGATAACGTCACAGTACGATATTAGAATGTTTTCATTCTCACATTGATAGAAAAATTTAGCTATACTTTTCATGAAATCGGCACCTTCTTCGAATCTTTCTAAAGATGCATTTGAAAATTGTAGATAACGCATCCCATGAATCAAAAGGTTTAAACTGGATTCTTTCACGCCTGTTCCATCAGTAAAACCAGATGGGAACTTTTCCAAATCACCAATAAATCTATCACTAACACTCAAGAATGATTTTTCAGACATATGACCCAAAAGTTCAGCTAATAAATTCCAGTTTGATGAATGTATCAAACTTTGACTCACTAAAAATGGATCAATATTCTTTAAATAGTTATACATGATTTCTTCCAAACCTGTTTCTTCAATCAAGGTTGAATTTGGTGTTTGACGAACAACTTCAATTAAAACTCTCCAAAGAATATATGTACTGATGGTGAATTGTCTGTCTGCTTGAGTAAAAGTTATTTCTGACTTCTGGACTCTTAGTTGTTGTTGTTGCGTTGCATTTTCGTATTCTTTACTCATAATCATCGAATCTTGAGTTGACTTAGATGATCTCGAAGCTGATTTTTTATGCGTGTAAACTTTCTCTTTAGATTTTAAACTTTTCCAAAGGACCATGTCTTTTTCAAGCATCGATCTTGCCATTTCTCTCAACTCGGACTTACCTCTTCTCCAATGCATGACGGCATCAGTGACAGATTTTGGCTTTCTTCTTGCAATGTAACCTAATGAACTTATGATTTTGTCGAATGTAGGGTCAATACCTTCTGATAATAGATCAATTATATTTGGCTCTCTATCAAGGGGAACACTGTTTAGACATAGATTCAATTTCCTTTCCGCATGCTTTGTGAATTGACGGACCATTATATTGAGCGTATAGTTGGGTGATAGATTTTTCTGTTTTGTAGCTATACTGACCTTCCTTTGTTCTATTATAGAAGAAGGAAATTGTGGTTCACTTTGATTCATGGGCGTTTTTGGTTCCAGTTCCTGTGATGGAGGATTACCCAGCTTGAAAGCCATTGGCTGCAAACCGTATCCATCATCGTCACCATTATCACCATTATCATTCCCATCATTATAGTTGTGGTGGGTGTTGCTGTTATTGTACAATTGACTTTGAGGAGAAGATTGAGTCGAAGCTGATATATATTGGCTTTGATGAGCATTCAGATCGATGAAAGCTGGATGACCTACTTGTTCGTTTGAATTACTATTATTTGAACTTGGAACAGACAAATCTGGGATTTCAATTGTGTGCAGTTGATTCTGTGTTGGTTGACCTTGCCCTGATCGACTGGGGTCTCCAGCAATATTACTAGCACTCATTTTGCTGAGCCTTAATGTAAGAATATATATTGAAAGCTAAATATCTGTCAGAAAACAAAGATCAAAGAGGGGATGCAAGAGGGGATGCAAGAAATGAAAACTAGATTGAAATATAATTTGATCAATTAGGTATATCAAATTATTATATAGAGGTGTATAATGCTGGAGAAGTTTTTCAATGGCGTAAATGAAAATAGAAGGTGTAATGGTACTTACATCTATAAATATATTTGTTTACTTACATAGTAAAAAAAAATAACATAGGGCTCTTAAAACATTACGACGAATTTGGAAATCGTCATTTCGTAGTTTTTTCTTTTGGGTCGATTTATACGACTCTTTTTAGAGGTCAACTTTCTGCCAAATAGTTTAACGTGTCAATTGAATAGAAAGCCTTGGTGGCGGCAAGGCAAAATAGGCCAAAGGTTTTGAGTAAATATTGAAAACATTATTCATGGTCGATCGACTGATGCGGCGACAGAAACATTTCTCCAAAATGGCAGTGAAATGCTGTGTTGACATATTCGATAGTCACCTCAAAACTAGGTAAACATCAATGTTTACTCAACTATACTTTGCTTAGCACGTTATACCCACCAATTCAATCGCTACACAATATTACTGTTCAAAACATTATAGACTTAAAAATGAGGTATGCATTTTTTAATAGCACTGAATTTTTTGAAAGAAGCTAGAATGGAGGAGAATGGAATTCTACACGTATGTCATTGCACGATTTGTGCATACTATACAACCCTTCAAAAATTGGTTTTAGCACAAATACATCTCCGTAGATCAATACTAACAAGATTTATATTTTTGGCATGTTTTAATTGAAATTTTGCCTTAACTCAAAGAGAGTTTAAACAGCGGTAGATTTGTTAGAGCTTCAAAATATAGACATGTCTACGGACAAGCATTCAAGAAAGAATTATGTTATGAAAACTTAAAGGCCACCCTGAATGCATTTGATAGCAATATTATCAAATGCAACGGCAAATACCTTTCTTTAAATTCCAATGGTATAGGCTCTTTTGTTGTTATTCCATTGAATGAGGTTGGTAAATCTCCTGATAAAGTTCCAATGTTTAGAGGTCACACCGGTGGTGCTGTTCTAGACACTGATTTCAATCCTTTTGACGACAAAAAGTTGGCATCTGTTGGTGAAGATGGTAAAGTTTTATTGTGGGAAATTCCGGAAGATTTTACTTGTAACAAGGCAGACCCTGACAACATTGTTGATGTTAAGCCAGTTGCCTCATTATCTGGTCACTCGCGTAAGATTGGCCACGTTTTATACCACCCAGTAGCTGAAAATGTTTTAGCAACTTCGTCGTTTGATTACACAGTTAAAATTTGGAATTTGGAAACTGAAAAATGTGAAATCACTTTACAACACAAAGACCTAGTGACTTCGTTCTCTTTCAATTACAACGGTTCATTAATTGTTACTGCTTCAAGAGATAAGAAATTGAGAGTTTGGGATGTTAGATCAGGTAAGTTAGTCTCTGAAGGTCCAGGTCACTCTGGTGCTAAATCTTGTAGAGTTTGTTGGCTAGGTAACACCAACAGGTTAGTCACAACAGGTTTCGATAGATTTTCTGAACGTCAATTGGGTGTCTGGAAAGCCGATGCGCTTGAAGAAGGCTGCATTGGCGGTTTTTATGCCGTGGACTCATCCTCTGGTGTCTTGATGCCCTTCTACGATCCATCCACTTCCTTATTGTTTATTGCCGGTAAAGGTGATGGTAACATCAGATACTTTGAATTTGAAAACGATGAATTATACCAACTTTCAGAATACCAATCAACTGCACCACAGCGTGGTTTTGCTGTTATGCCAAAAAGATGTGTTAATATCAAGGAAAATGAAATTGTTAGAACTTTCAAACTATTAAATGATAACTCCATTGAACCAGTTTCATTTATAGTTCCAAGAAGATCTGAAATGTTCCAAGAAGATATTTACCCAGATTGTCCATCAAACGTGCCAGCATTAACTGCCACCGAATTTTTCTCTGGCTCTAAACAAGTCGAAGGTCCAATCTTGTTATCAATGGTTGACTTATACGAAGGTGTCGAAAAACCAGCTTTATCGGAATCCAAAGCAGCTCCTGTTGAAACAACCGAGAAGGTGACTGAACCAGAGCCTACCCGTGCTCCAACTAAAAAAGAAGAGACAAAAGAATCCAAACCTGTCGATGAAATCAGCACTGATTTCACAAAGACTCAAGAACAAGGAATGGATGAATTACTGAAGACAAAGGAAGTCAACTCTTTATTAGACAAGGTGAACTCTTTGTCTGATGACGATACACAAGACGTTGAGCCTGAAGATGAAGATAGTGAATGGGCCGTTGAACCATCCTCTGCTCCATCACCTGCCAAGGAAAAGGCTTCATCACCTGTTTCTGAACAAGCAGAGAAAACGATTGTTGAACCAGTTAAGGAAACGGTGAAGGAAGAAAGAACCCCAGCTCAAGCTCCAGTCAAGGAAGAGACACCAGTTCCAGTCGCTGCTGCTCCTACAAAGGAAGCAACTCCAGTTCCAGTCGCTGCTGCTCCTACAAAGGAAGCAACTCCAGTTCCAGCTACTGTTTCCACTTCAAAGGTTGCCAGTGCCGCTGGTGGATTGAAAGCCACTGTTGATAAGTTGCAATCCCTTGTCATCTCTTTGGAATCCACCATTGATAAGTTGTTAGAATCAAACTTAGCTAAAGATGAAAGATTAAAGAGTTTAGAAGACAAAGTTGACGAGTTATTAAAGAAATAAACAAAATCTCTCAAAAAAATAATACTGATGGATTTATGTTACCTACATTTGAATAGAAGACATTCTCATAACTAGAATCTTAATTCACGCTATAAGATTACTTGTTTTTATTTATATACGTTTGTGTGCTTTTTCGTTGTAATTCTTAGGACCATTTTCAATCCTCCTTCCTGTACTCTTTATGATTTCCTTTTTATTTTGTTGTGTTTGCATTTCCTTTTTTGTTTGTATATTCTCTCTTCCGTCTAGTGTGCTTATAGATCCCATGATTATTATTTATAGTTCCTTAAAGGTCAACTAGCGCTCAACTTATAGAATATATTTTCATTTCTTTAATACTATATTTTCTCAATAGTATAGTGGAATAAAAACTGATCTAGAAGACGCTTTTCAAAGTCATGTTTTACTAGGGAACAAATAGCAAATTCCTAATAAATTAATATATACCGAGCAGGGGTTTAAAGTATACAATACATACGTACGAGTGTAAGCCATCAACACACACACTAAACGAAAAATCACGTTTGTTAATGTTTCTTTAAAAATGGCACAATCCTCTTCCGACTGCGCACCTCTTTCTTAGCTTCGATGCATTCTCTAATCATAAACCCGACACTTTCTTCAACATTTTCCCAAGCTTCAAAAGCACAACTAACTTGAATAAAGCCAACGTTCCACTTTTTAGCTAAGCGACGACCTTCGTCAATCAACAACGGGCTGGCCAATTCATGATCGCAATGCGTAGCAACGACAATAATTGGTGGGACATAAAGATCACTATTCTCCAGATTCTCAGGATCTATAGCATTATCACATATCCCGGTTCCGGCTGTTGATCCTGCTGCTTGATTTTTTTCACGCTTCCATAGGTTTTTCAACGTATGATTTAATGAGAAGACATCGTATTCTTTACCATTCTCCCAACTCTCAAAGAAATGTGCATATTCGGCCCATGCTTGGACAATCGTTGTTCTTAGCGCCTTCAAGATCTCAATAGGCTCATGTTTCTCAATAGCACCGCTACTCGTGGAATCATCGTACTCTGGACCAATCTTAAATGCTGCTCTCGGTGCTGTGCGTGTTGCGTTTGTTGCAAGATAAGAATAAGGTGATTGAATATCGTCCGATTCATAAGCAGGCGGTTCTATATCGGTTGTTGTTTCAGGAATGCAACTGTAACACAAAAAATACCCATCAATGGAACCGTTTAAATCACTGATTCCAGACTCAACAAGTAATGGTTTAACCCTTGCTCTGTTCCCCGGAATATCTGCGCCATCTAGATCGTTGTTCAAGTTTCTTAAAACATCGCTAGCGAGTTTGGAATCAAGTGAACGTTCCAAGAATGGAATTAAATCGTCAGTGGTGACACCTGGTGTATCAATCAGTTCTAACAAAATAGGTGTTGTTATTGGTGGTTTGTATGTAATGTTTAGGTTTTCACGTTGGCTTTGGTATGAAAGCGAACCAATTGTTGAACCTGAGATTTGAGTTGACGAAGCTGATGCTGCTGACATTATAGATGAGAAGTAAGAGCCCTTTCCGTTTGTAAAACCGCTGTTTATGTGGTTGTTCAATGGTGAACGATCGAATGGTGGCCTCCCTGTGTAATTATTGTCATCAAATATGTATGTGGACATATAATCTAAATCGTAATACTTCAAAGTGTCATGTAAGACTTCAGCTTGACTTGATGAATGTGCGTTTGTTTGGAGACTGAGTGAAGATAGTGCAGTTTGTGAATTGGTCGAGTTTATGGATGAAGACAGCGATAATTTGGAAGATTGTTTATTGTTTGAATGTTTAGAATGTTGTTTTTCAATGTTTTTAACTCTTGATATGATTCTACTTGTAAGTAAGATATTGTCAGATTGAAGGAGATCCATTTCATCCAACTCTTTAAAAGTCACATTAACATCTAAAAGAGCTCTCGTTTTAGGGTTTTTAGGTTGGAATTGAATCAAAGTTGGTGAATTTTGTAGAGTTGGATAGTAGTTCCCTAGAGACTTATCGTTTGTAATGATAGATAGCATGGAAGATTTAGAGGATCTATGAGGACCCAACAATGCAAACCGAAGTGGTGTATCAGTCGTTGATTTCATCAAATTCTTCTTCTTCTGATGATTATTTGAAAAAGACATTGTACTGCTTTTTTCGTAATGTTTTGTTTTCTATTGATTGGTTGGAGTAATGAAATCTATGATTTAAATTTATAATAAGATGAGATGAGATGAGATGAGATGAAATTAAATGAAAATAAAGAAAACTTTATGAAAAAAGAAAAGTGCCTTGACAAATTGAAAATATTTAAATCTATATTTATTACCATAAGTCAAGTAATCTAAAATATAATTCAAGAGGAGGAATAGTATTTATATAAATTAGAGAAATGGATAAACTGATAAAGTAGATAAAAAATAAAATGGAGTAAAACCTTATATATACTATGCGACTGAAATTGACAAATGTGCATAGCGTGTGCGGTGTGCATGTCAAACGTCCCTGTGGCATAAAAACAGCCCAATGATAATAGTGTGCCACCACCTCCTGTTTCAGCTCCATTTCCATCACCACCACCACTCCAGTACCAATTTCTTTCTATCTATCAATATAGCACCATCTTATATGGTATGGTAATGTCATATGCTTTATACCTTACAATACCACAAATTTCAGGGCTTCCTGTTTTTCAGGTTAGATTACTTTTTATTGTGCAACAAAAACATTGCTATACAACCCTCGTTCAATAGAATCTTCCACACAAGAAGATCCTCACTTTTTATTTTATATTCCCGTTTCTCCCCCTCCGGTGTGATCTCCGGAGCTTGAGTACTCTAAAGGTCAATTTTTAGCTAAAAAAGTGCAGCCTTTGAAAAACATAGTTGGCTATCTAAGCGCAATTTAAAAAATGATTTCATGTTTATCTATCTATCCATCTATCTATCTGATCCAGAAAAAGAGAGCAATCATCACAAACCAATAAAATAAACAAAAATAAAACCCCGGCAAGCACACACCAGCCGCAAAAACCGTTGTCCCGTACATACCAGCCACACCCACACTCCCTTTATTAGAAGTACCGGCATCACCGGAAAACCGGATCAGGCGTTATTTGACCAGTTGGCGTATTTCGTAAATAAGGGAATGCATTTGCTACTCATCACCTATCTTATCTATCTACTATAATTAAACGCTTCCAGCCAGCTATAGAACGATCCTCCGTAAATGAAATCCAGACTCAACTTTAGAGATCTTTGTAACATGAAATCTTTATCGTAGGAATAGAACATCATAACAGACCCCCAAATAACACCCGAGCTCAAACACCATCCGATAGTTTCTGTTTTATTCAACACTTTTTTCAATTCACCGTTTCTGCAATGTCCTCCTGTATGAGCAGTTAACACTGTTGGCGATTTCTTTGACCTCACTATTGATCTTGAAATCTCTCTAGCGATATATTTACCTAACCCTAATGCGACCCTTGACAAACAATATAGCGTGATTTGTTTGGTAATTGATTCGTTTAGCAAACCAGGAGACCGTCTATTTAACAACCCACCGTAAATGACAGCACCACCAATGAATCCACTCACAAAATTATTTATATGTTCAATCTTTTTCTTGTGCTTTGCATTGTATAAACCCGGACAATTGGTAAAATTGTTCAAAAGTATTAACACAAATTTGTAGATAATAGCAAACGCAGCTAGGATCTTCCCGTGATCCAAACTTAATCTAACTGATTTAACCACTTTTTGGAAGAGTTGTTTCAAGAAATTTTGATTCTTGTTTATGCTTAACATTTGAATCGATATTGAATGGATGAATCTCACCCTGTATCCGTAAATCATAGCATTTTTGGAAGCGGTTAAAAGGGTTTTGAGGATTATCTCAAGAAGATCACCTGAAGGACCTTTATCAAATGATATATCAGATGACATTTATTTGCTTTATTCTGTAAAATAGCAGTCGTAGTTGGGAATTTTGCTGTTTATTTTGTCTATATGCTTACCCCACAATTTGATAAAAGGATTTTGCTACGATAAATAGTCAATGTGCAACGAGCCTAATTTTTGAGTTATTTATTTAACTTTAATTAACCCTTAAGAATATTTAAATTCTCTTTTGTAGTAATATACTTATAATAAAGAAAAAACCAAGATCATATAAATAGAATAAAAAATAAGTAGCCATTAGCTTTTTATGTGATCAGAATGAACAAACAACAATGAAGGTCTTTTCTGACATGTGAAAAAAAAAAAAGATACCGACAAACAGGGCTGTGCACACTTTTTACTGAACCTTTTGGTAATTGGACACTTTCCAAAATGTATCCTATTCCTACGGACTTACTTATCTACATGGATAAACGAATGCAATATAGTTGTCTCTCTCTAACGCAAAGAAAGAAAAGATTATGCGTATGCGATTGAAGTAATAGAAAAAAATAATTAGCATAAATATTAGAGTAGGTCAAATTATAAAGTAAACACGTAAACATATAAAAAAGAAAAAATGGTTCATAGAAAAGAGAACAAAACAGGTCACTAAAAGTACAAAAATTAATGGTACAAACCTTCTCTAGCTTGAATCAGTTGAAGGTAATACTTCTTTGTTGCTTTTCTCCATTTTCTACCCCAAATGATATAAGGAGCAGCCAGAAACATAATAAACAAATTCAAAGATGCCAACGCAATATAGGTATTTTGTGTGCCTGAATCATTAAGCCATGGAGAACAAGCAAACGTGAAAATACACCCAGTCATATTATTGATAACTGCATTGGCAACCAAAGACTCAAGAATCAGCTGATCGTAAGTATCTATAATATACAGCATGGAAATCGTTCCTGCTGACGAATAGAGATATGCTATTAATCCAAGTCCAATATAAGTGACTCTCCAATTCAAGTTTTTGGAAACTCCAAATCCAAACATTAATAAACCTATAGAACCAATAATACCTGAGAAAAAAACAAAATATAACCTGAATTCAGATTGAACAATACCGTTACTACGGCGTGCCATCCACAAGATGAAATAGTCAGTTAACGAACCAGCGTAGATACATCCGATAAAAGCACCAATAATGCAGGGAATATTCATTAAGGCCACTCTTGAACTAGAGTAATTGAAAGGTGGATCATAAAGCAGAGTGTCTTGAGTGGTTAGATAAAAAGTTAAAATCGCCTCATTCAAACCCCAAGTCAAACCCGAGAACAGAACAGGTGGGAACCAAAAACATCGAACGCTCAATAACAATAATCTCATGTACTGTTTCACAAAGGATAAAAACGATTCAGATGCTTGTTTGCTCAATGTTAAAGGTGCGTACCTTTTCCATAATGAGAATTTAGCGTCATGAAGACCCAAATCGCAATCTTCTTCGTTACTTGAAACCCCATGCCTCATTAAGCTCATATTGAGAGTCAGATTGGCTTTGTGATGTTTAAACCTCCTGTAATCGAAAGAATCTTCTTCCACCAAAACCAGCACCAATATTAGCAACACACCAGATGCAATGGCACCTGACCAACCAACCCACCTAAAATCCCGACTAGCGCTTATAAAATTGGCAATTAATGGTCCTAAATAAGTACCCAATGAATTCGCCAACACATAAATTGTGATAACTGCTCCAAGCTGATGTCTGAAGAAAATACTACTTAAACTTAGTTGAACCTGCGCACTGTTACTACCTTCTGCAAAACCAATTAGGATCTGTGATCCAAACGCTTGGCCTGTATTCTTCATCGTGGCAAAAATTATCGAACCAACTATGGCAAACACCAAACCTAACAAATACGTTATTTTTCTCCCACACATTGAAGCCAGTGGGGAATACAACCAAGTGGATAGTGCTACCGACACAAACAATAACCCTGCTGAATTGTTTAATGCATCGTATGAAATACCAGTTAGTTCATTGATTGAATCTTGTGGGGCAGAGATATCATTAGCTAGTGCTGACGTGAATGCGGTTATAAGCATCAACATGAAAAAATGAAGTGACTTTTTCCGTACGGTCCAATTAAAAGGGTCATTTATTGAATTTGTTGGCTGGGGAAGTAATATAACACCATACCTCGTCTTCAAGTCTGGTATTTCTTCTAGTGTTCTGCATGAGTTATATTTATAGTTTTTCAATATTGAATCATCACTGTATATAGAATTTTTTTGTCTTCTTTTCTGTATCACTGCAGATGCATATATAGAGTAGGTTCCAGGTACATATTGCGGATGGTTGATATCAGTATACCTTTCCATACTATGAATGATGAATGCGATGTGGATCTTTTCGGGTATGGTATCTAATTGCAAAGGTGTGTGTGTGTTTTTTTTATTCGGCGACGGGAGTAAAATAATCCGTACTATGAAAAGGTATAAGTTTTAAGATTAGTAAAGAATCTTAGAAGAAAACTCAAATATTACTAGTACTGATAATTAGCAGGAATAATTATTGTTATATAGAAAAGTAGGTAGATAATGGTAGATAGACAGATGTATAGTTACATTCACAAGTACATAGACATAATATAGTAGAAATGATATGGATAAGGTGAATGAACTATTATTAATAAGATCTTGGTGGAGTTCCCGAACGGTGCGTGTAAACAAGGATCATAACGCTTAACCGCCGCACAGCTCCTAAACAAACACAGCGGCGGTGGTCGCTCGTCCCAGCAAAAAGAAAAGAAAAAAACACCAACGGAGGGATATGCACATCGCATCATCCTTTATCTATTAATAAGCGTTAGAAAGCTCTCAATTCACGTGATCCAGTTCACTAAGGAAACTGATCCTATATAAAGCAATCAGGTTTATTCGTATATGCAAACCAATCCAATTGCAACCCAGGTTCTATATTATTCGTATGAATGGGCTTCTTCTTGAGATAAAGTGATATAAAGCGTTATGGGTAATGTTGGATGAATGATTAAACTTACCAGTAAGTAGTTAAATAACTCGAACTTCATTGTAACCAACCACGAATGAAATCGAGTAGAAGCACACTACTTTACCTCCAAACGTTATTGCCAAATGTTCTACCTTTATAGATGTTAAGTTTGCATGAGGTTCTTAGTAAATGAACACAAAACACTTAATATTGGTTCTTTATCTTGCGAATACCTGCCCTTTGTATACTATTAAGGGGACCTTGACGGTGTTAACACACCAGCCCAAAGTATGTGTTTTAGAGAATTAGGAAATATGTGTTTCATGAGTAATAAAACAGGACCGTTTGTATGGCTGTCTTTAGTAGCGAGTTTTTGAACCAAGAAAGTGTTAATATCCTTTCAATAGTTTTACAATTGTTGATAATTTGAAGCTGTCTACTTCAGCGTGATTCAACTTTCGCAAGAGAAAAGCCACTAAGATCTTTCCTCGAGAAATCCCCATTGACTGAAAAAAGTAATCATCATTTCTGTTTCTTTTTAATCTGAAAATGAAGTACAGCGAATTCTGTGTTTGATAGAGCGTGGAAATAAGATATAAAGGGGGAATTGATGGTATGGAATTGACGGTATAATATGAAGAAATGGGAAACCTGGAGGGCCTGTTTAAAAAACAAAAATACAAAAAAATACTACTAGACAGGATCGTACATCTTTCTGCAGGTCAAAAAGATCAAAAGTGGTGTTTGCATGGGGAAAGCATATGTCGTATTTGTTCAACAAATTTTGAAACAGAATTAAATCCGTTAAGGCTACTATACTAGCTAGCTGTATTTGTAGCTGACAGGAATTGTGAGAAACAAAACAAGACATTTAAATTTTATAAATGATATATGCATACGTGTCCCGTCTCAAAATTCAATAAAATTTATGATTGTACGAGAAATCATTAAATTAACTGTTTGTGTTGTTTCTTTATGATTCAAAGATACAAACTGGAGGTTTTTGGATGAAACGTGAAAGGAACAAGAACTTTCAAGTTCAATCAGCTGACTTGAACAAATGGACTTATTAATAATGGGACTGTACAAAAAAAAAAGCTTATATCGACGCGTCGACCTAAGCCAGTCAATTCGATACTTGTGATGCCTAGAATTTCTTTGCAATAGTGGAGTTGGAGTTGGAGTTATTCATCATCCCAAACTCATTTTCACTTTATGAATCCCATCAACGGTTGAAGACTTCATTAAAATATGTGGATCCATTGATACAGGCATATATATATATGCTACATATATATGCTACATTCAAGGAATTATGTAAATTATTGGAACTGCACCACAATTAAGTGTAAGATTTAAAAATGATACCAATTAGTTACCGATTCGTTACCGATTATTAATTCTATTCTATAAAATTGTTTAGGAAAACATAGTACCACTTGCTCAGCCTTGTTCTAGAGTTTGTGAAACTGTCAAAAATGATGAATAATAGAAATATTCACACCACACCATCGCAGTAGGATACAACTATAATAAAAACAGAAAAACACAGGAAATAAAATTTTAAAATTGGAAAATTCTTATTTTGTAAAAATTCCATACGTCAAATGAATAGCCGCACTATCCTAAAGAATTTAGAAGAATTTTTACTCTAGTAAGAGAACAAGTAAAGGTTGATTATTAATTTATTCATCCGACCCGATTCTTTTAAATCCCGGTACTCGGTAAGATAATCTATCTATACCAATACGAAAAAGCATTAGTAATAGTAAATGTTAAATACAAAATGTTGTATGCAACCTATAGTGTGTATTCAGATTCAAGACAGAGGGTTTGGCATCTAGCCCATCCAACATTGCGTATCTTCAATAAAACGTTATGCATGTCTCTTTACCAGCTTGTTTGTCTTAAATTTCAATTGTTTGAGTGTTTTATGTTAAGGCCTGCTAAAGCCCTGTCAAATAATGCTGCAACCTTAAATTAGTTCTTCTTTCTTCCATATGTTTCGATTACAAATGTATTTTGATTTCAAATCAGCAGTTGACTACCTATTGATAACGTTTATTCGTATTTGATATTCTTAGACCATATTCATATATAAAGACGTTCAAGCCCTCACTTACCAGATTAATTGTTTAAAGTAGTTTAGTACAACACATCAAACAATTACTACATCTATAGACACATCAAACTAGTTTAATAAAACAAAAAACAAAAAACAGAAAATGACAAAACTCGCCGATACCAACTTATTCAAGCCAATCACTTTAGGTGATGTTGAATTGAACCACAGATTCGTCTATGCTCCAACCACTAGATTCAGAGCTACTAAAGACTGGGTTGTCACCGATGCTATGGCTGAATACTACGGTGAAAGAGCCGAAAAGAATGGTGGTCTGATGATCGCTGAAGCCACCCATGCTGCTCCACTGGTTGTTGGTGCTTACAACAACACCCCATCCTGTCACACCGAATTACACGCCAAAGCTTACGGAAAGTTAATCGAAAGAGTTCATGCAACTGGTACCAAGTTTGCCATTCAATTATGGGGTTTAGGTAGAGTTGCTGATCCTCAATTAATGAAAGAATTAGGAAGACCACTTGTTGGTGCCTCTGACATTTACTCTGACGAAGATACTAAGAAAGCTGCCATTGCAGCCGGTAATGAATTGAGACCAATGACTTTGGAAGAGATTGAAGAATTCAAGAAACAATACATCAACTCTGTCAAATTGGCCATCAACACAGCTAAATCCGACTTTATTGAAATCCATGGTGCTCATGGTTACATATTTGATCAATTCATGCAAGAAACATCAAACAATAGAACCGATAAATACGGTGGTTCCATTGAAAACAGAGCTAGACTACTTTTGGAGATTGTTGATTTGGCCATTGAAGCTGTTGGGGCTAAAAAGATTGGTTTAAGATTATCCCCTTACTCCAAGTTCCAAGGTTCCGCTGGTGCTGATGCTAAAACCAACCCGATTGTTCAATTCGGTTACGTTTTGAATGAATTACAAAAAAGAGCCAATGCTGGTAACGAATTGGCTTACGTCTCAGTTGTTGAACCAACTATGAATGGTATCTGGGTTATGGAAGATGAAAGAGAATTCAACACTAGTTGGATCACTGAAATTTGGAAAGGTAAGTTAATCAGATCAGGTAACTATTTACATCATCAAGACATATTGATTAAGGATGTTAATGCCAATGACAGAACTCTGATTGGTTCCTCAAGATACTGGACTTCAAACCCAGATTTAGTTTATAGATTAAAGAACGGCTTGGAACTGAACGAATACAAGAGACCGGAATTCTACGTTGCCGGTTCTATCAAAGGCTATCTAGGCTGGAACAAGTACGGTGAGGCAAAACTTGCTGATGATGACAAGCTGTTCGATAGAGAAGTCCAGCCTTTAGTTAAGGAGTTGGGAGAAATTAAAATCGGTGCTTAGTTTTATATAGTACATCTGAATATATATATATTTACTTATGATTACAATAGAATTATCAACATTTATCTCGGAGTATGAAAAAAAGCCATTCATTTAATTTCGAAAATCGAGCAGAATTTCATTCAGGAGAAGCGAAGCAGTTAGCGAAATCTACTTTGTTGTGCATTATTAAGTGAAAATAAACCCCTGTTCCCAGCAGCTATTTGTAGTAACCACCAATGTTCAATCGCTTTTAGAACACTTGTTCAATACCATATATTATTTGTTGTAACAAAAGGGGAAAACTTCCTATCGAGCAATTAGCCAATAGTACTCACAAATTAAAAGATTTTAGATATATCACGGAACAGGCTTAATCGCTCACCATCTTACACATACAATTTGTTTTTTGGTAAAGCTACAACCGTTACATGTTAAAAATAATACTACAGTTGGATTAGTTACAATATTCAGATGGAAATTTCGAATACTCCAAGAGGTGGTTCAAAAAGACAACCATCAGAAACGACGCCGTTACTGAAATCATCTACTCAGCCCCACGAACACGGGGGGTCCACAAACTCTAAAAAATCACCATCATCGTCGACATCATCATCACCTCAAATAACACAGCCAAAACCGCAACAGACTCAAACCAATCAGCTGTTTTCCTCAATTGTACCATCCGAAGAAGAAACAGCAATCCCAGCAAACCTCACGTACATTCTCGTCTCACTATGGACCGGGTCCTTTTTATCAGCAGCAGACAGCACAATTGTGTCTACAACGTCAAACACAATCGCTTCTGCGATGAACGATTCACAAAACGTTGCATGGATAGCAACTAGTTATTTATTAACAAACGCAGTTTTCCAACCATTGATAGGTAAAATCAGTCAAATATACGGGCGGAGAAGCACACTTTTATTCGCTCATTTTTGGTTTGCCTTCGGTTGTTTAATGTGTTCGCTATCACGTACCGTGGCACACTTTGCCATTGCTAGAGGGCTTGCTGGTATTGGTGGTGGTGGTATGTCTGCATTAAGTTCCATTATCGTTACGGATGTTGTGCCGTTGAGAATGAGAGGGTTGTTCCAAGGTTATGCTAATATCATGTACGGTGTTGGCCAATTCTTAGGACCAATAATTGGTGGGTTTTGTTTGTCAATTGATCCGCTGAATGGCTGGAGATGGATGTTTGCAATTCAAGTTCCATTGGTTTTCCTGGCGAGTGCTTTAGTTAAGTTCAACGTTCATGAATACGTTAGTAACCCGGAAGAGAGGTTGAAAAATAGATTGAATAAAGAGAACCTGAAAAGAATTGATTTGCCAGGATCTTTAACTTTGTCATTGCTAATTGTCTCTATTTTGATGATGTTTAGTGCTCAAACTTCCAATATGGTGTTGGTGTATCTTGGTTCAGCGTTTGCATTTGGGATTTTGTTCCACTACATTGAAACTTACGTTGCCACCGAACAAATCATTCCATCGTTTGCATTCCAAGGAATATTAAGATTAAGTGCATTTGTTGCCCTATTTGGTACAACGGTCAGTTACTCGACCAGTTTTATCCTACCGATCTATTTACAGGTGGTTCATGATTTAACGTCTTTCCAGCTAGGTTTGTTCAACGGGTTTGCAGTTTTCTCGGTTTCGTTTGGGTCATTGTTTGCGGGATGGTGTCTCAAACATGATAGATCAGTTGAAACTAACGAAATCATAAACAGGACCATCAAAGTTTCCATCATGGGATGCATTTTAATCTTTATGGGAACGGCCAATACATTGGCTTTAACTTTCAGTTTCAAACCTACACTCCATGTATATGATTTGAATTACATGAAAATGGCATATTTGGTACTAGGCTACACAATCAACGGGTTTGGTTACGGTGTGTTTTTAGTGAGTTTGCTGGTTTTAGTTGTTGCCAAAGTGGGATCAAAACACCAGGCTTCAGTCACAGGTATGAACTACTTGTTTAGATCTATCGGGGCTGTTGGTGGTGTTGGTATAACATTGAATATTTACAACAATATATTATCTGCCGAATTATACCATTATTTCATTAAGAAGAAGAGACCTAATGCGCAATTCATTTATGACCAATTGTTGTCCAATAGTTTTTACGTTAGAGAAGGTTTAGAAAAAATTTATGTCCGTAAGGTTTTGAAGATTTATAGAGAAGCATGTACCGATTCAATCATTCTGGTCTTTATTTTTGCGGCAATGGCATTGACGGCAAGTTTGTCTCTAAAACTTTATGCTTCAGATTCCAGTGCTAGAAGGTTCAGATAAGTAGAGTTCCTACTGTTTCAAACATTAGAGACATTTGAAAACATTTGTATGTAGTTAATATTATAGTTTAACTTGAAAATTGTTCTATACCAATACATTAAATAGAGTTAGTACAACTTATATAATGGATCCACCAAGGGATTGTAAACGTAGTCATTATCTAGTTGAACACCGGAAAACAAAATATCATCAATTTTGATGAGATTTCTATAATTTTCCTTCAAGAACTTTAAACAATAAACAGATTTCTCCACCTCTTCAAGCCCACTGTTCAAGAATATTGTTATTGCCGCAACCATCGATTTAGCCACAAGTTGACAAGGAAGTTCTCCATAACCAGTTCCTATCCCTGTCAGTATTGCCGTATCAATCAAGCTATGCTTCGCCATTGATGCATCATCATCAGCACGACGATATTTCAAGGTGGATAAATTGGCTTTGTTGACCGTACTGAGCAACTCCCACGTACAGTCAAACACAAACCTAATAACTTCCAGTTTAGTCCCTTCTCCATCATTTTGGAACAACCGGCGTGGAACTCTCATAGTAGGTAAATGTAATATAGAATTAGCGTTTGTCAAGTTCCAAGCTTTAGAAAATTTGTAGAAATCAGTATTATCAAACTCTATCAAATTTGCATTGTTGGGCGTTAAGTATCCATGGTATCCTTTCAACAGCTGATCTTGAACGTACTTTTCCGTGGATTTCCACGAATCTTGTACATTTTCCGAACTGAACCAGTATGCCAATGCAAGGTCAAACCCACCACCCATGTATCCGAATGAGTTACCGGGGCTCATTATCGTTGTAGTACTAGTTGACGACTTCACAATTTTGGAGTAGTCGGACTGTCCGGTATATTTCACTGATGGTACAAGCTCTTCGTCAAACCATGATGAGCTAGCTAAGTTTTCTAACGTGCCATTTACCACTGATATCTCAACGGGGCAATTATTGAACCATCGTAAATCATTACGAGTTGAGTACCTATTCAACTTGTTGTTGTACTCCTCGAGGGCCCTTGTGAAGTGGTGGCATATTACTGGATTTAAATCCAAAAAAATGATCTTGAATTTTTGTAACTTGGTGAGTGACATGAATATTTATGGTTGAAAGCTATCTGTACATGGATGTTATTATTACAGATTGCACATTGCACAACAGGTACATTGTTACAAACAAAGTTGGATCTATAAGTTGCAAGTTAGAATGGGATACTATCTAAACTCTGATTTATCACGTGATAGAACCAGCCACTACTGTTGTACTTCACCAGCCATAGTATACTTCAGCCTCGATCTATCGATCTATCCCATCTGAAATCCCGATCTATAATCGTTTGAAGAGCAAATGCCAACTTGCTATATTGATATTTTCCTCTTTCAGCGTCATTTGAAGCTCTGAGTAACAAGACACAGCATTTTGAGGACTGATAATCATTTTTTTTATATTTTGCGTTGAAGAAAATAAAACAATTAGAAGCCACAGACTAACAAAAAGGCAAAGAAACTATGTCATTCGATAACAACTTAGAAGGCTACAACATTGTTCGTTCAATGTACTTCCAATACTGGAATCCAAACGAAAATGCATTCACAACAAAACAATTCTGCAACGGTTCATTAAACGGTAAATTCAATTGTTGGTCGATGGGTGTTGCCCTCCATGCAATTGGAGATTGCAGTATTGCTTTTCCGGATTTGACCCAACCGATTGTGAAACCAGCAGTCAAGGCTGCTTTGCGCTATAGAAATCCAAACAAAGGTGGTTACTCAGCTTTTTACCACGGTGGTGAAAATTCTGGAGATGGTGATATATACTACGACGATGACGCACATTTGTTGCGTGGGATGATTGCCTGCTATGAAGGTACGAAAGATCCTGAGATTTTGGCAATTGCTAAGGATCTAATGAAGTTTATGATGACAGGCATGACTAATCATCAGTATTGGAAAGGTATAAAGGGTGAAAAATGGCATATTTCAAAAGCTTATTTAGCTTCAATCTCGAACTGTGCCGGTGCAACATGTGCTTTGAAGTTGATGAAGTATACAGATGATACACATCAGAAGCAAAAATTGTACGATTTTGCGAAGTCTTGTTTAAGTTTCTTGATGGATAAGATGTGGGATCCGAAAGATGGATTAATTAGAGATGGTGTTGGTATGGATTCTGAGTCTATTGATGTGACGAAATGGAGTTATAATACTGGTGGTACTTTGACTGCAATCTGTTTGATTTATCAAATTGATAACGATCCTACTTGGGTTGATAAAGCTAAAGGATTAGCTGAAGCCGCTACACATCGAGGTAAAACAATGTTTGACAGAGATTATAATGATTGGGGAAAACGTATGTGGAATGGACCTTCTTATTTTGTGCAATTATTAATGGAAGGTATAGTTGAATATTTGTTGGTTTTCGGTGATCGTGCTCCTGAATCAACAAGAAAATGCTGTGAAAATGAAATTAAACGTCATTTATCGTATTTTAAAAAATACTGTTGTGACCCAAAAGATGGACAATATTTTATTTCTTTGGATATTTATAAATTGAGCGATGAGGTTTATAAGAGATACAAAGAAGAGTTTGGAGGTCATAAAGATTATAGACCAAGTAATGAGGAACGTTTGGGTGGTTGTGATCATTTACCACTGGAAAAAAGGCCGATGTGTAAGTGTTTAATTGGAGCTGGTTCTGCCGCTAGAATGTTTCTACAGGGTGGTAGAGTCTTCCCCAAGATGGATCCTGTTGATGAGTTTTGCGATAAACTGTAACGAGTTGTAATGCAAGTTCATTATCAGTTTAATTTGATTTTTTAAGATCGTTTCGATAAAAGTAATATTTTGTAAGCCGCTGTGTCTGTAGGAAAGTCTGCTGTGTCCTTAGGAGCTCCCTTGCATCTACCGCTGCTTATGGAAGTCATTTTGAAATATCTGTTTTACACTATGTACTTGCTAAGTTGTTTCATTAAACTAGGAGAAAGGATAATATGTAATTGTCGATCTATTGAAAAACAAAAGTACGCATGTGAAAATAAAGTAGTACCATATCACATATATTTGTAGCATAAATAAAGGGGATAAAAGTAAGTTCTAAGTAAATTAAAAAAGCCTTCCCGTGAAAAACAATCTGATAACTATATAAAACCATAAACAGAGAGAAGCATAAACCGTAAGATTGAAATCAACCAGTATCTAAAAAGAAAATATTAAGTGGATATTAAAGCTTTCTTACATTAAGAAAGCAGCAGCACCAGCTAAAGCGGCTAAACCAGCAACACCGACTTGAGCAGCGGCACCAGAGTAAGTTTCAACGGAAGAAGTGTCTTCACATAATGAGCAGACAGTTGAGGTAACAGTTGAGGTGGAGCCGTTGGTGTAATGAGCAGTGGTAATGATAGCAGCAGAAGAAGAAGTGCTTTCAGTAGTAGCTTCAGTAGTAGCTTCAGTAGTAGCTTCAGTAGTAGCTTCAGTAGTAGTTTCAGTAGTAGCTTCGGTGGTAGCTTCGGTGGTAGCTTCAGTGGTAGCTTCAGTGGTAGCTGCAGTAGTAGCTGCAGTAGTAGCTTCAGTAGTAGCTTCAGTGGTAGCTTCGGTGGTAGCTGCAGTAGCAGCTTCAGTGGATGAAGCACATTCAGTACCTGTTGGTTCAGTGGATAAGTCACAGACACCTAAAGCGGAGGTTAAGAACTTGCCGTAGTCGGACCATAAACACCAACCACAGTCTAAACAAGCATCAGTTAAGCCAATGAATTCACTGTCTGATGCACATAAGCATGAGGAGTCGTAATCACTATCACTGGCACCGTCAGGGCTACAACCTCTGGCAGCAAGAATCAGGTAACCACATGAAGCATGACAAGCGTAAGAAGCTTCACCGGCTGCAATACCGACAGCTTTGGCGAATGCTAATGGATCAGCAACTGGAGAAGCGTTGACGGAGGCACTTAAGGCAACGATGGTTGGAATTAAAGCTTTGATTGATAACATTTTAGTACTAGCGAATGACTTGAGTTGAATAAAATCAATTGATTGTTTATCTTGATAAATATATGAGAAAAAAAAAGGGAGAAAAAGATTACGAAGGAAACAAAAAAGCGCAAAAAACAAACATTTAACTTCAATGGGGAAGCAGGAAGATATTTATAATTAGAACTGGGATTGGTTCAAGATCCGAAGAGATAATAAATATAATATTGTTCGTCCGATAAAGTGATTAATTTGGTGGGAGCAATTCCTTTCCGTAGTCAGAATAAGCGCAATGCCAGGCAACCATCAAGACACGGCGGTATCCTTTTTGGGAAAATTCCCGGTATGTCCAGCGCCGCAGACCCTTGACTTTTTTTTAACTTTTCTGTTTTTGGTTGATGAAAGTGCGGAAATCCCTGATTCAAGTACTAATTTTTCACCAGCGGGTCTATTTTTGCGCTTTTTCTTTATTCAAAACTAAAACGGGATGGATTGCTTGCTTGTTTAAGGTTGTCCGCCTATTCTCTTAAAATAAGGGTTGGTTTGGACAGCCAGTGGAGCATGTAGGTGGTGCATGTATATGCTGACCACGATCACGAGTGTTTGAATTGATACTGTGACTACTGCCTGTTCCATGGCAACTTGTATCCGTCTAGCTGGAGTCAGCAGCCGCAGACACGCCTGTTAGATTCTTATATACTTGGAAGGTAAGACTAAATTATCATCCTCTGTACTGAACACGTTTTCCTCCATTGTCTGGTTTTTTGTTCTGTGGAAAGTGACTCACAATGAAACAAACTAACTTTGGCCATCAGACCCCTCATTCCTCGATTGTCGGCTCCGCAAACTCGTACCAATTTTCTTCATTGTAGGGTGACAAAGTGAACAATGTTAGTAAAGAACAGCTTGGTATAAAGGAAAATGCATATCTATTGGCTTACTCTAGATTCTTATGCAGCCATTCCAGAGTAAAGAATTATAAGACTCAGTTATAAGCCAAGCTGCTTCCAAAAATCAACTAACAAGAGTCTACCGTTTACATGTTCGTTTTCTTCTTCAAAAATTTTTCTTATCATTTTTTGTTTGTTTGTTTGTTTATTATAGAAAGGTTTCAGTTACTACAGCTTCAAATATGAATTTCACTCGGCAGTTAGAATAGCGTTTAAATTCAGGTTGCTAAAGAGTTGGCGATGACTGACTGGCTGGTTTCTAAAGTACTGAGGATTATTAGTGCCTTTTGATGGCTGATATTCACCGATCCTTGATACCGTTCGTCTCTGACTAGACAAGTAGACCAAGCAAAAATCGATCATTTTCATACGAAGTGAAACGACATATGCTAAAAATAGAATATGCATACAACACTTGTAAACATAATATATCTAATCAACAATCTAACTTTGTTTTAGTATTTCGTACATCGTTTCCATAAGCTACCTTTTTAACAAGTGAACCAATTCAAACTAGAGGATTATTAAGGCTCACGCTCATGAGTGCACGTAAATTTACAGTGACAGCTTGCTTTTGTAAAACGCGTCGATTGACTTTTTAGGGCGACGTTGATTGATTTATGGCTTAAAAAAAGAGTACAGACGAGACAAGTTGAATCTAAAAATCAGCTTGTTCAATAAGTGGTTCCAATATTACTACACATAATTACCCATCAGCGTCAAATCTAGTATAAACTCTCCACTAAATACATTTTGGGTCAATTTCAATTTAATTAACCATGTCTGATACACTACAATCTATCATATCATCTATGATCAACGATGCACCACCAGGTAACAACATAACTTTGATAAAAGATATTAAATCAATTTTGGATAACGAAAACTCCAAAAAGATAATAGCAGATAACTTGAAGCAATTCCATTTGAATAAAGATTTCAAATTAGTTAAATTAACAGACGATGAATTTGGTATTATATCCAAATATAATAAATCTGGTTTGAAGTTCTATGACCCTTCCTTGAATTTGAAATTTGATTATGATTTTGAAACACTTAAAGTTATTGATGTTGAAACCGATACGACAAATTCATCGATTACTGATGAAATTGCTCAATTGAACAAAGATTTGGAAGATTATGCCGCTGAGCATTATCCAGCTTTCTATAAATCAATTGTGGTTCAAGACAATGCCGATCCATCAATCCTTTATTTAATCATTGTTGACGAGAATCTAAACGATGCTAATTTCTATAACGGTAAATGGCAGTCATTCTATACATTCAACACTTCAACTGGTGAATTAACAGGCGAATTAAGCGTTAAGATTCACTATTACGAAGATGGTAATGTTATTTTGAATACCGGTAAAAAAATTAGTGAATCAAACGTTAGTTCCAAAACAATCATAAGCGTTATTGAAAGGGTTGAAAATGCGTTTGAATTAGCAATCTTAAATAATTTCTCCAATTTGAATGAATCCTTGTTTAAAAACTTAAGAAGACAGTTACCGATTAACAGGTCTAAGGTTCAATGGGGAAAAGCTATGGGTAATTATAAACTAGGTCAGGATGCTGCTGGTGGCAGACACTAGATGTGTCTGTATATTCTTTAGCAGATGTATGGATTAGAGCTATCATTATTGCCCTTACTTTTTTAAATTTTGTCTGTACTTATCCACGCCAATTTTACATACTAATGAACAAACTTTAAACTTTTTAGAAATTTTGTTTTCTTCTGACAACCAGAGAAGCTTTCGAAGACATGAGTAATAACAGGCGTATCATCAAGTAGAAACAATAAAAAATACATTTACAGTATATTCAAAGAGTGCATATTAACGGAATTGAATATCATTTATTAATGGCTATAGATATCAATATGAATATTACAAGAACTTAAACAAAGAATAAATAATGAAAAAAATCAAAACACCAGATCCAACCATTTTAGTCATGTGAGGATTTGAATTCATAACTCTTGTTAATTTCCCTGATGATTGTCTAACGTTTTCCATTAATGCATTCATCGATCCAGATATGTTACTTAAGGCCGTTGTGTCTTCTTGTGCGTAGTTATTAATATCATTGGCAATGTTTTTAAAAGTTGATATCTTGTTAGCTAAAGAATGAAATTCAGAGTCGTTTTCTTGTTCTATTTGCGAGGCTCTTGACATTTCTGAATGTATGTTGTGTATCTAATATATGTTTATGTGAATGCAAGGAGGTAGGGTATCAAGTAGTTCGGTTAATCAATTATTTGTATATTTCTTTTTTGATGTTGAACAGGTTATTGGTGATGTGCTAACCGACCAAAACATATATATGTATATCATCAAACATCATATCACACGTTTTAACAAATATCAAAACACAGATAGTGATATCCAGCTGAACCCACCAAAAAGATATCTAGTAGTGCGACACCCGATGCTCTACCTTTGTGTCGGGATTTCAATCCCCTTTTCGTTTCATATTTAGCGAGAGTTTCTTCTTTATTTGTATTTAATTATCAACAAAGAGAATTGATATTAGTGTGATTATTAGGGGTGTCCTACTAAGACTTTAAATATTCTCCTTTTGAGGATTCCCCTCCCTCAACTGGAGTCAGTCTACAATCTTGATTTAAGGCAACTAGAAATGAATCACTGAGAATGAGGTACTACAGTTTCAACCAGCAACATGAACTAGCTAAATATGGAATCTAGTGGTGTTGGGTCCTGCTCAGTGTGCTTCCTAACAAGACCAGAGAGTGGGGTAGGTTCAAGTCAACAAATAGCAAGTTTAAGATTGACAATCAATAGTCAAATTGATATGAATCGTCATATAAAAAACTGATTGTCCAAGCTTACATGTTAAACTATCTCAGATCAATTTTCGTAACGAATGATAACCTAGCCACTTAATTGGCCAGCCTAGCAAAAATACACCGAGCACTATTCTGTAGGAATACAGTCTAAAATAATTCAAGGATAAATACCAATGTTAGTAAGCTTCCAGTTCAATATTTTCACTTCAACAACCAAACCCCAATTCAATCAACAAATTGTAACGAACTTCCAATCTATTCTGAAAGCGTTTAAACACAGATGTAATTTAAATGAACCGCTATCTAGTATAGAACTCACTACCAAAATGAACAGTTGATAGAAGATTCCGAGAATATCAGTTAATAAAGTTGTCGCACGGTATATGAAAACCCCATAATAGGACCGGCGAGTCCCAAGGTTATCATTTCTAGAACGCAAATTATAAGTCATCAGATGAAATTCAAAAAGTTGAATTTTTAACCAGAAAGAAATAAAAGTGAATTTATAAAAAGAAGATCATTGATTTGGTTGATGTGAATTCTTATCGATCGTTGATGGAAAGTGTAAAGGTTGATAAGTTGCACATACCTTTTGAAATACTGTATTGTTTGTTCACGATAAAATTGATCAATAACAGTTTATCGTCCTTTTAGTTTACGGAAACAGATTGCGAAAAATTATAAATCGACTTTCTTGATTAGTTCTAATGAAACCATTTCCATCAATGGGCGGAATGGAATCTCTGTTTTAATTCAGCTAAAGAAGGGTTCTCAAATTTCGGATCACGTGATATTATATTGGGTTGGAAAACTTTTGCCAACCCTGCTTGTGCGTTTTGACCAAATTCTGCGTTTGGGTAAATTTGTGAAATGTTCGTTGTTAACCCGTTTGGTAGAAACAGAATTATTTGCGTGACTGCGAACCGCTCTTAAAGACCAAAACCATTACGTAATCTTATTTGTTAGCGTGTGTTTTTTTTCCTCCACGTCAACAAGCAGCCGGCGCCTGCTATTCCTTTGGCCCCGGTAATACCTCACGAGCTGTATCCGATTTTTTCCCCTATGTTGTGCAAACAGTCAAAAATTCTGATAAAATTTTCCACGCACTTTGTAGTCTGTGCCAGCTGCTGCAATGAGTCCTTTATACTCTCGCAAAACAACAAACCTATTTCGTTAAAATTTCACCGTTTGAAATATACAACTTTTAAAGGTTAATTAGAGTACTACGTCAACCTTATAATTTAACATCAACAGATACTCATATATATTTTTAAACATACAAAATGTCTTCTGAAACCGTTGTTAAAGCTTCAAACTGGAGATTAGTTCAAGTTGGTAGAGTTGTTTTAGTTAACTCAAAGTTAGCCACTATCGTTGAAGTCATTGACCAAAAGAGAGTACGTATCCTGATCTAAAACAAAACAGCATAACATTACAACTTGATGATGATAATCATAGTATAAGAAATAATACAAAACAGGAGAATATGGAATGATAAATATCTGTAAACTCGCTCAGCATGGCCAAAAAGTAGAATAAACAATTTATTTGATTTCGGTACCCCATAGATTTTACTCTCTACAAGATTACTGTAAGGATTTCCTCTCAAGAATAATACAACAGCAAATCATTTATAGAGCCTGGTTGAATGGCTATAAGTAACTAACAGCATTGTTGTAAATGAGAACATTTTCACAGATGGATAATATTATTGAAATTTTCAACATGTCTCAATAGTCTATCCAGTGGATGGAAAAGATTACAGCAACGGAAACATCTGAGAATGGCAAATTCGGTTGTATACAAGCTAAATACAAGCAAATTACTACATATATATCCGGCAAGAGATAATCCAGAACTATTTACCAGAGAAGTCCAAGTGGGAACAAAAACGATCCAATGTGACGAAGGAATTTTTAGAGTCTTATAATAACTCGATCAACTACATTCATAATAATTATCAAATCAAAAAAAACAAAACAGGCAATATATTTTAACCGATTTCCATTTTTAGATACCTATTTTATAAAGCTTACTATATTATTTCTATAATCCATTCTCATCATGCTTGCTCAATTGTGCAGCAAAGAACAATAGAGAAAATAAAATACTAACACAATTATAAATGACTAATGTGCCTTTTTATTTTAATATAGGTTTTGATTGATGGTCCAACTATCCAAAGACAATCCATTGCTTTAGCTAGAGTTGTTTTAACTCCATTAGTTTTAGCTGGTTTACCAAGAGGTTCAAGAACCGCTACTGTTACCAAGAAGTGGGCTGCTGCTGAAATTGACTCAAAGTGGGCTGCCACCTCATGGGCCAAGAAGATTGCCCAAAGACAAAAGAGATCTCAATTAACTGACTTTGAAAGATTCCAAGTTATGGTTTTAAGAAAGCAAAGAAGTTATGCTGTCAAGAAGGCTATCGCTAAGGCTTAAATCAATTTTAATCAATTATATTTAATTTATTTATAATAGTGGAAGTTTTTAAAGGTGTTGTTTTAAGATGTGGTTAAATTCAAAAAAAAAATTGTTTTTTATGTCGTTAGCCTTAAAAAAGGAGTGTTGTTTTAATTATTATATATATATATCTGTTTTTTTAGGAAAGACATCATGACAAAATAATATATCACAATCAAATTATTTTTTATTTTTAAAAGTTTACAATATTTAATGTAATATAGTTAATTGATCAACAATGAACAATGAGTCTTCAGAAACGTAGTGTTTTCAAAAAGGAAAATACTATAAATTACATATATATTGTACATTAGTGAGAGTATTAAAAGAGGTTTAAACAGGTAGTAAGAAATCTAGTTCCTTACTAGCCACTAGAACAACAAACATTCTATTCTTAGAGACTTGAGCATTTGTCATAAATTTACTGCTTAACAGCTCACCATCGAATAACTTGAAGATATCAGGAATTTGGTTATCAGCGAAATTCACAGTATTGAAATCAACAGTGATTAAATAGCTATCTTTAACGTAATCCATTCTATTACTGATAACACCGTATTTGTGTCTAGTGTGGAAGTAATCGAATAACCTGGTGAATTCAATTTCATGTTGTTGATAATCACCATTTGTTGAATCTATTAACTGTGGTTTCAATTCGAAAAGATATAGATCTCTAGTTGCCAAAATCTGGGTCAAGTAAGAATCGGCACGGAATTGATCCAACCGACCTTGAATCACAATTCCTTGATCATCACCACCACCACCACAACCGGTTATCCCAAAAGATTGAAACATCATTTTATGCGATTTCATCATTTGGTGTAACGTTGGATCGTCAGTAGCTGTTGTAGCAACAAACTCGGCCACTACATTAGTTGACGGAGATTGTGATGGGAAAATTAGCTGTCCTGTCCATTTCAATAATTCAGGCTGTTCTTTCTCATTATAGTTAATGCTGTTGCCATTGTCATTTTCACCAGAAAACGGATCGTACTCGTCATCACGTTCGGGTTCATTTGTTAGCTTTGTTGGATCGTATTCATCATCATGCTCAGGTTCGTTTGTGTGGTTTGTCGGATCATATTCTTCGTCCATTTTATGAAGTTTTTTCGTGTCGTTTAGAATGTCATCCAATTCTTGGTCGTTTGCTAGTTCGTTATGCTCACCGTTTTCAGTTAGATCATAATCTGGTTCATCGTAGTCAACTTGCTGTTGTTGTAAATTTGGATTGTTTGATGTCAGTAAATCAACACTGTTTGCTTCGAGTGGTGTTCCCTCTCTAGATGGCGCTGGTGATTCATTCTTAAAATTATTCTTCTCTTCAGCTTTTTGTAGCAGCTTTTTGTCCTCCTTCAATTTTTCGATTTCGTTGATTCTTGATTGTTCTGCTAGATTAGTGGCAACATCATCAAATTGATAATCTTCTTCCACAATTTCTTCTCCTCTGTGAGTTCTTTTAATCTTGACTTTATCAACGTTATTAACCAAAACAGACTGTGCTATCGAATTTCTCTTGACTTCTTGGGCAAACTCTTTAAAATCATCACGCATCATTTCTTCAGACGTTAAATTAACAATCTTGTTGAAATCAAAGTTGGAATTAACAATCTTATCCATTAGATTTGTCTTCTCTAGATTGTATAACAATGTTCTACATTTATTTTTGTATTCAATGGACAGTATATCAGGAGTTTCAACGTTTGAAGGGTATGCTTTGAACAATGAAGATTCTAAATCAGTAGCATATATCATAGACAATTCATCAATTGTTTTGTTTGTCTCTGTTAGTAGTTCGGAGGGGACCTTAGATTTGAATTTTTTAGCGAACTGATCAATAATTGCTAAACGTGTTTTACTCAACGTTTTTCCATTAATTCCTTGTTTTAGTGGTGGCAGTGGCTGTTTTTTGCCGTTTTGTTTGGTGTTTGCAGTGGCATATCTCTTTTGTTTTGGTTTGTCCTCATCATTGGATACATAGTCATCTTCGTTGTTGTCAACGGCGCCGTCGTCTTTAAATTCATCCTCATCTTCATCTTCGTGATTGTCATTGTCATCGTCATTGGCATTGGCATCTGTTTCGGTTTCAGTACTTTTCTTTGGGAACCTTATTTTTTTGTATTCATCCATAGTAAGTTTTAACTTAAGATTCTTGTATTTATTGTTACTCGGATCACAAACGTTACATAAATATTCCTTTGGTAAACCTCTTTTGGTCTTTGTACCGAACATACAGAATGCATGTTGCCAAGTGTTACATTTTTCACAGGCAATCATCAATCCTAAAGTATCTTCGTCTTCATCAAAGTTCAAATCGTGACTTCCACAAGGTAAACAACGAACTTCTTCAATATCTTGCTCGTCTTCTTTTTGGGCATCACCATTTGATTCTTTTGGTAGTTCTTGTTTCGCATTTGAGGAATTGCCATTTTTCTTCTGTGATTTTGTTGGAGGTGATGCTTTCTTTGGTTTTTTGGTGGCATTTGAGTTTTGAGATGTATTCTTATTGCTGTTGTTGTTGGATGGAGCTAAAACTACAGAGGACGTTCTCTTCTTCTTTAATGCTTCTTCCTCGAGTCTCTCTCTTTCTTCAATTAGGGGATTTGTTCCTTTAGTACGTCTCGAAGAACGACGAACACCTTCTTCAGACATGATACTGTGTGTATATATACGTGTATCTTTGTATGTATATATGTTTAGATATATATATATGTAGTTTGTTTATCTTTTGTTGTTTTCCTTGTTGGAAGTTGATAATATTCAATTAAGTCCGGTGGATATGATAAACATATATCAATTCAATTTTGGGTGTGTGTACTCTCGAATCAAAGCACGTTAAGAAATGTGGATGGAAGCTGTGAGTATAAAATGCAAACAAGAACAAAAAAAAAATCGAATTAACGAATTAAAAATCAGATCTCTTCTTCTTCAAGTTGTCGTTAATATTAATAGTATACAAGTATTAAATTTGGAATTGCAGCTGTGTGTATGTGAAAGGCTCGAGACGTGTGGTGTAGACGACTGAATCGGAATGGGTCCCTAGAGTGAGAGATCAAAAGAGCCAACGGACTCTTGGTTGTCTGACGACGCTGGGATTATTCTCTTTCTTTCTTGCGACATGAAATCTTTTGTCTTGCTTGACATGTAATTATTAATCACGTGATATTTGTTTTGAAACGTTTTCCTTTGTTTTGTGTGTTTTGTTTTTCTCCATTAAGACTAAAACGATAAACATTGGGTACAAAAGTTAACATGTCTATGTTCTTTTGTTTGCTATTCGTTTGATATCAATCTTAAAGTATATCAAGACAATATACATATACAGATAAGTACACAATGGCTTTGAGCAAGGATTCTTCTGCCCCATCTTACTCCTTGGATGTCCCATCATACCTCTCCGTAGAGTACCCTTTGAAACTCAGGGATAACAAAGATAGTATCGATAAGGTAATTGCAATGGTCGGGGGATCTCAAAAGATTTCCAAATGTTTCATAGAACCAGATTCCAATCTAGAATTAAGATTAAGGCCAGAAGATCTTTTCAGTCATCCTATAAATTCTGTTCAAATTAATTCGGAAAACGTTCTACTCAAAATAAGGATACCAAAACGGGTTTTGAAACAACACGATAACAACATTTTGAAATCTATTCAGTTTTGTGATGATAACAAAATTAATTATCAAATATTGGTTAAAGGTGTGCTCTATAAAAATTACAAGTTCAGACAATTATGTGATTTTCAAAAAATTTCAAAACATTCGAAATATACAAACGATTTTGTCAATTCTGTTCATGCTGGCAACTTGAAAGAAATTAAGAATTTTACAAAATTTATAAGCGATGATTTCAATGAGGTAACAGCAAATGAATCAGTTGAATACTTGAATACGAATATGGATATCCCTCCATTGCTAAGATACGCAAGGGTTGATGTTCCTTACAACTATCAATATTTCGGTAACGTGTTAGTTGATGAAAACGGAATCAAGTTGAAGAAAACAGTGAAACTTCACACGATATTCACAGATTGGAACGCCGATCCACCAACTGAATACAATCCGCATTTAGAGAAAGAACTTAACAGAATACATAATGACGTTGAAACGTTGAAATCCAATGGAATGGAAAGGCTCGTTGATGGTTCACCGTCAGGGATTTTTTTGTTATGTTTGAAAGCTGTCAAGAAACTGTTTGAACTGAAACCAATTTGGCTACGTAGACATATCAGTTGGATGCTTGTTCCAAAATTAAGATCCCAATTGAAGTTCGTACTACCGTTTGTCTCGTATACTACCAAATCGGGGCCTTGGAGACAATCGTATATTAAGTTTGGGTATGCTCCACTAAAGGATACATCAGCGCTTAAGTATCAAGTTGAGTCCTTTAGATCAAGTGTTAAGAGTATCAAAGATGCTGAAATTCTGAAAATGCTAGAAAGTTTAGACAGTAATGGTGAAGTTGAAAATGATGGCGAAGGTGGTGATGACTATCCTACGAAACCTAGAGATAATAATAATAACAATAAAAGCAGCAGCAAAAATAGCAACTACGTGTTACCTAAAACACTTACTCAGTACGAAGATGAATTCAACGATCCAGCTTCAGAGATAAGTAAATTGGGTATCATCAAACTACCAAAACAGCTTCTTTATGATGGCCGTAATCCAACGTCTGCCGTCTCATATCAAATAGGTGATTTAATGGATGATGACATTATTTCTATTTTAAACAGTGTTGAGAAACCATCCAACTGTTATGAATCTACAGGTTGGTTGGATTGGATCACTGTTTGTAGAATCAGACACGTTATGAAGTATAAATTGGATTGTATTAAAAAGGGTAATTTGATAGATCAAGTGAAAGTTAATATGATCCTCAAACGTAAAAGTTTCCCCGCTATTGAGTTCAAACCGTTGTTACCACCAAGTGAAACTACTAAGACGCAAGAAGCTGAAGATGACGGTGAAGAGGAAGGAGACGGTGATGAAGACGATGAAGACGATGAAGGTGGTGAAGATACCGTTGTGGTAAAATCAGAAAATGTCGATGAAGCCAAGGATGATTTAATAAGCCGTTTAAAGCTGTTCAATCCTGGTTCAGTTGGTGTTTTAAATGATTTGGACGGATTATTGAATCAAGAGAAATTGATGAAAGTTTCTAAATTCAATTGATTGTTTTTGCGTTCGTTAGTTGATATTTTATTTTACTATGTTTTTTGACGGATTTATATAGCATTTGATTTATAGCAAATATAGACAAACAGAAAAGAAGTATAAAATAACAAGAAGCATCATTTAAGTAGAAAAAGTAAGTACAATTGAGAACCATTGGAGTTAGATCGTAAGGATAATGATGGTGATTGTTTATAAAGTGACATCAAAACTACTTAAAAAAAGAGCACACACTCACCCTCACACTCACACACTTTCACTCCGGCACAAAAGACAAAAGCAGATTAATCAAAATAGGTATAGATCTCTCTATTAATTTGCAGCATTAACAATATCTTCTTTTGGATCAGTTTCTGGTTGTTTGTTGTTACTGGCACCAAGGATATATTTGAAAGCATCAAATGCAGAATCCCCAATTTCATTCTTTCTCCAGTTAAATATTCTAATTATTTGGAAACCAGCAACACCACCCAAGAAGAAATTAACCGAAGCTAGTAGGTAATTCTTAGGACGAATAACAAATGACCATCTGGTCCAAATCACTCCGGTAGCAAACAAAGCTGTATTCATCAAAATCGTACGTATTTCATAAAGTGTTAGTAAGTGATTCAATAGATTCAAATAGTTTTTCTTTTTTTTCATTTCCTTTGTTTTAAACGAACAAAGGGTTCGGCTTAAAAATTGACTTACCTAGTTGTTGTGTACCTGAAACTTTTTCAACCGGTCTAACCATATCACTGGCACCTGCGAAGACTAATGACCACTATACTAAGAAAAACATGTATAATCGTTTCCAACATATCTGTAGTTTCAATGTTCAAACGTTACTATCAAGTTGACTTGGTCAAAGAAAAAATTAGATAGAGAGGTATTTGAAAATTGAAACCATTTGATACCGAAGTTGATTTGAATGTTTAGCATATGTTAGTAAGCTTGTAATTTTAATGTGTAACTTGAGTTTTGGAATAAATTGAAGATTCTTCAAACCAAGTTTGAACTGTTTCTTCTAATCATTGAAAACATCTGGTTGCTGGAGAATTCCGTGCCAGTTCTTAATGAAAAAAAAAATTGTAAACGTACTTTCAAAACAGGAGCCTAAAATAAATTTAACAGTGGATATGTTAGTACATGAATATTAATATTCAATGAATCAATATACTTATATATTATATTATATGTATGTATTCTATAGTTGAAATAAAACAAGTTAGTTAGGTACTTACCCAGAAGTGAACTGTCTTTGGGCCAGTTTCCGAGCGTAGAAATCTAGCAAATGCAGAAGACATATTGTTGTTATATCGTCTAATTGATTATACGTGTGTATGTGAATCTTAATAGAGCCGATTAAGGAAATAAATAGATGTAGCTGATAAGAATTGGATGATTTTTTCAGACCCTTGCTTTTGTCATCCGATAGAAAGGTTAGTATCAACCCTTGGTCCAATGGTCTACGACAACCCGATGCTTTCGGAGGGAGAAAGCTGAAACTCAAAAATCGAATTTCTAATCGATTGAGGAGGTCGATAGGCACGTCGCCGGTGTCCGATAGTTTTATGCATTTACTGAATTGGGGATAATCTCCCCTTTTATGAGTGTCGAATTAGAATAAAATTATTTCATTTATTTACGCTAATCAGTTCAATGAGTATAGTAAAGGTCATAAACATATATTATACATTGCCGATTATACACTACACACGCATACACAGAATCACTCATTGGTATGCTGTTTCCCACATGTGCTAAAGTTGAGAAACTCACCATTGTGTAAATACTCCATCCGGAATTTCTTAACGATTTTGTACAATCCCACCAAATCACTATCCATAGAGTTGAGCAATAAATTAGACAGCTTGTTCAACTTAATCTTGTAATCTGTTGGGTTTTCAGCAGGTATATCTTTGGTTAATTCCATGACAATCTCGTTTTCGGTCAGTCTGATATCCCTGAAATGCTGGTACTTACAACCTTCATTAGAACAGATCCCAATAGAAAGCTCTAGAGAGCAAAATTCAACATCTGGATCTATAGAATTAGTAAAAGTAGTTGATTTCAACTTGTCCAAATCAAAATTTGGATGGAACCTAAAAGACCGTAGCCCTTTTAAACTTGACTCATATTCCTCAAACGTTTCTGGTTTTATCTATAATATGTCAACGTAGTAAATTTTGTGAGGCAATACAAGGAACAAGAATAATTGATCAAGGGTCGTTAGTAGGTGTTAGGGGGAAAAAGATTGAGACTAGTTAGTAAACGTTGTCGCTGTCTTCATCAAGAAAAAAAAACTGCTTATTTTTGGATACATACCATTGAAATGTTGTTTCTGTCGAGGATACTGCTTGATGGCTTCGTGAATCTCTCTGTATCGTCAGAGTAGTCTCTTTCAGTAAGGGATTTTCCAACATCTTCCATTTCAATATCCTCTTCCCCATCATCAACTTCAATTTTGATTTTGTTATTATCATGTATACTATCCAAAGGTGTGACTTCTCTTGTTGAAACAGCGGAGAATGAACTTTCGGTGTTTATCATACTCTTTTCAAATTTCTCCTTCTCTGACTTGATCTTGTTTTCTAAATTTTCCAACTCGCTCATATCTAAACTCATTAATCTTTCCAATCTCTCAATTTGTTTAAGTTCAACCTCTAACTTCTTTTGTTCAAACATCAATCGTTTAGAAAGCTCTTTAATCGATTGATTCAAATTCAAACAGTAATTATTGGAGGTATTTAATGTTTCCCTTTTAAATTCAATTCTATTTTTAAGTTCATCCATTTTAACTAAATCTTCATTCTTAGTATTGAATGTCCGCTTCTTCATCTTGTTACGCTGTAATTCTTCTATATACAATTTCATCTTTCTAATCTCTTCCTCTTTTTGTTTCAAATGTACGTTGTTCGAGTCTATCAAATAATCTTCCCTATTTTTTTCTTCCTGTTTGCAATCGTCAGTGTCAGAAAAGTCATCTTCTGTTATACTAATGACACAATCTTGTAAATAATCGTTATTGTAAAAAGGTACACTAAAAGTTCTTGGAACATGTTGTCTTTTGCTTATCTTATGGGGAAGTTTCAAATGATTAAATAAACCAAATAAAAAATCTTTATCGCATTTAGATTGCTCCAGCATGTCACCATAGTTCAAGCCTAGTCTCCGAAGGTCTGCAATTGCCTCAAACAATTGGTGTCCCTGATTCTGTTCATATATACTTAATTCAATTTGTTGTTCTTCCTCTGATGAATCTGGCGTAGATTCAAGTGTATGCGGTTGTAACCCTACAACATCCATTGTCTCTAATTATTGTTGGGACTAGTTTATTTGTTTATCTATATATATATAAAGATATATATATCCGTTTGTATATAATATTGCACTCTTTCTTTACCATAAACGTATGGGATTTAACAAACAGAACAAAACAAAATAACAAAGAATTTTTTTACTCCTTACACCACGACATGTTTTGTCGTTGTGTTTTGTTTTGCTTTTTTCTGGTCGCCTTCGATGATTTATATCCCTTATTGCCTTTCAGGTGTTCTGCTGAAGGTTTATGCTAAGTTCGTTTATTCCTTTATCCCTAATTGAATGATAATTATTTAAGTTTGTTTTCTTGAAAAGAAAAATATATGTTCTGATAACAAGATAAAAAAATATATAAAAGTACTATTAAATTTTTTTTCGAAATATAAGAATTTGGACAATCAATTTACTCTTTTCTAAAAAAAGTGAAAAAAAATTTCAAAATAAAAAAATGCCACCCTTTGATAACGATTTTGATTTAACAGATGATAACCATTCATCAATTGGAAACTTAGAGCATAGTTTCTTTAGGATTGATGTGTTCGACTGGTCCCAAACAACACGTTGGAATCTTGATTTGTATAACAGTAATCAGGATGTAAATCTTAATATTAATGTATTCAGAGAGTTCATTGAAACCCCTGACGAACTATTCGAGGGAACTGATCATGATTTACTCACAGTTACAGATCTTGCAGTTGAAGATATTGCCATTGATGATGATTTAGATAGTATTTACGAGTACAGCGATATACTAGATTCGGGTACAAGAAAAACTGATGATCTACTAGTAACACCTCCTAGTACTATTAACGATTATGATATGAAAAAGGGAGATAACAAAAGCAATACTCTAGACAATAATCCCACTTTATTATCTCAAGAAATTGTTGAAACAGCCATATCTGATGATTTAGTCACAGCTAACTGTAGGTGGGTTGTCAATGAACCTGAAAGTGATTTGGGTCTTTTAGCTGCTGACACTATTGACATTCAACCTTCAGCTGAGCTTGCTGAAACGAAATTTAACAACCGGTTGACAACTTTAAAACCAGCTAGTCATCCCCCAAAAGTTAGAATTCCTGATGATGGCTTAAGAATGACTGTTTATGGGCAAATGGAATCGTTTTATAGCGTTTCCAACCCAGAGTTGTTTGTTCACTACATGAATGTTTATTTTTATCCATATGTTACGCCAAACAATTTAACCATTGACGATTTTGAAGATGATGAATTATACTTTTACGAAGATAACAAATCAATCACTCTATTTATTCCTAACCGTTCGGAAATGAAAAATGAGCAAGAAGGTGTTAATTTTTACGAACCTTTGGTTTACAGAGCTTTACGTTCTAAAAAATCAATCAATAATAAAAAATATGAACGTGCAGGTTTATGCCCTTACTGCCCAGCTACAACAGATTCCAACCGTTTATTCTTTGATATGAACACTTCAACCTATCTACATCATGTTACTAAGCATCATGGCGTTTATTCAAACGGTACAGAAATGCCATTTCCATTTGGTTTGGGAAAATCAGAAGAAGTCAAGCCAAGAAAAAATGGAGGCATCAGTAGAAAGTTGGTCGATTGTATCCAATGTGCTGTTTGTTTTGAATCCATTAAAATCTTACCTTTAGATAATGGTAAAGGGGGGAACAAGTTTCTCGCATATTATAGGCATATGCTGAACCACAATCAAAAGAAGAATAGTGGTAAGGGTAGAAGCTAGAATCTTTTTCTTGCTGTGGTGTGGGTGTAAATGGGTTGTTTTTTTCTCCTTTTTATTCAATTTGTAGTTTTAGTTGTATTGTATTGTATTGTATTGTATTGTATTGTATTGTATTGTATTGTATGAGTAGTTTTATGTGAAATATGAATATCATTAATGCTTGTCATAATTATTATTAGTATATTTTTGACCCTTTTAATGTGATTAGATGATACCAGATAATCGCTCAGTTAAGTTTATTTCTCCACAAAAAATTTGAACGAACGCAATGACAGATAGTGATACAAACCGAATTAGTACACTCACATTCAAATCCGTTTGCTCATGGCAAACATATCTCTCAGCATATATACTTGACAATCTAGTATTATTCACATTGTTATACACTTCAGTCAACACCAATTCGTCACAAAAAAAAAGATGTCTTCTATAAACGACCAAAATATAGAAGACTTTGGTGCTGTCATTCCCTTGGAATCCAACCCGTCCATCTTTACCGAATTTGCCAGAAAGTTAGGCTTATCTCCATTGATTTCTTTCTTTGACATTTATTCAATAACAGAACCGGACTTGATTGCATTTTTACCAAGACCGATCAATTCAATAATTTTATTGTTCCCAATCACTGAATCTTATGAACAATTAAAAAACGAAGAAGAGCTCAACAGATCGTTAGAAAAAGAGGACAATTTCCAAAACGTCATTTGGTTCAAACAACTACTTAAAAATGGATGTGGTTTATATGGATTGCTACATACCTTATGTAATTTACCATCAGGCTTGGTTATCAATCAATCAAAGCTTCATAACTTTATAAATGATGTCAAGAGCCTTCAAACAGTGAATAATTCCAACAACTACAGAGAGAAAACAAAATTGATATCAGATCTTTCGCTGAGCTTATACGAAGGGTTTAGCAGACAAGGCCAAACAGAGGCACCACCAGCTGAAGTCGACATCAATTTGCATTTCATTTGTTTTACCAAAGGTAAGAATGGACACTTATTTGAGTTGGACGGTAGAAGAAACGGCCCTGTTGATTTGGGTTTTAGTGAAGGTGATGGGGACGTTCTGGATTCAATCGCAGTCAATGAAAGAATTAAAACCTATATGAAATTAGCGGATGATGGAGACAATTCATTGAATTTTGCAATGATGGGATTGGGTGCTTCTTTTGATTAAATTACTACTAAATATGTACCTAAATCTGATAAGTGCGTTACTAGTATATACTGATATATATAGCGTTTTAGAAGAAAAGGATTATATAATTCTATCTTGAGTTAAATTTGACCTTTAATATCAATTTTTTTATACATTTGTTCTCTTAAAGAGTCAACAACAAGCTTGGATCTATGACAATCAAAGAATTTAAGAGGTGCTTCGTCAATGACAAACTCACTCAATTTGTATTCGTGTAAAAATGACTCCATATCGTTTCCTGAATCCAATAATAGTCCTTCTTTTATAAAATCAAAAGAAACCTTTCTATATGATTTGCAAATGATAGCCAATGCTTTCATTCTCTCCTTTATGATTATAGGTTGAAGTAACTTCAAAAAGAAAAATCTTTTTGAATGGTTTAACCTTATCGAGTCTTTGTTTGTTGTTATATTAAGATCCGTTAGTGGCTGTAATTCTAAAGTATCTTGTGAATCATGAAGTTTGATTTGCTTAACTAAACTGAAAAGCTGGTAGAAATCATTCAATACAATATATTGTACTATATTGAAAGCATTTTGTAAAAACTCATCCTTCCCGATCGTAATTCCCTCTTTTATTAGCTTTAATTTCAAATCAAATGCATCATCAAAGTTTTTGGTTATCACATAATACAAAATTCTGTATGAGTAGAACTCCAATTTATATGGGAATTCTCCATTTTCATACAATAGCTTCAACTGTGATTGACATTGATTGAATTCACCCAAATCTTGAAATTGAATAGCTAATTTACAATGGTACTCATAAACCTGTACTGTGAATGGACTTTTGATGTGTTGCACAGTTAAATCTTGTCTCATCGACTTAAATTGATCACACAAATAGTTATAGGATGCACCCTCTAAGTATTTTGTAACTAAAAGTTGAAGTGTCTTTTTCAGAATTGGGAGAGGTCTCACTGATGCTGGGTTAGGCTGGGATGTCAATCTGAGGTATTTTTTTTCTAATATTTTACAGGTTCCAATTAATGGTTTGTCAAGATCTTGAAAATTTTCATTGCTAGAAGTAGTTACTGGGGAATTACTTAATTCTTTTTCAAACCTTTGTGCCCTCAACCTGATTCTCTCCTTTTGTGATAAGGCATCATTGTTCCCGTTCATGTTGTATTCAACCAACAGACTCTTTGAGTCTGCCTTTTGGGGTAATGATGCAGGAACATTTGTTGGTGAAATTTTAGATTTTTTCAATGGTGGCAAGTTGAATGATAATCCAACAGATCTTTTATTTTCTGGTTGTTTTTTTGATTTAGTTTTACTGGCATTGATCGGCTCAAATGGCTCATACGAGTCGGATTCTGAGTCCGAATCTTCAAAAACATTTTTGGATTTTAGATTAGGGTTAACTGCTTGCCTGTTTTGTTTATCTAGTTCAAATTGTTGTCTCTTTTTCTCTAACTGGAAAAGTCGATTTTCTTCTAGGGTGTCGCAATGTAGTTTTAATTGGAGACCAGGTTGGCCCGGATTTAATGAAGGTAATGTCTGCTGCTTCCAATCGTTGGTCCCCACTTTATCACCTTCAATGGCCATATTCACTAATTCTTTCAACTCCGTTTGAAACTTCTTTCTACCATCCGCATTTAGTTTCAACTCTGCTGACTTGGTAAAAGATGTTGATATGAAATCATGTAGGGTTTTAGGCCAATTGGCTGGGTCTTTCAAATTCTTTGTCCTGTGCTGTGTCGGAACAGTGGCCATGTCTTTCTTTTTCAAAGAAAGACGTGGTTTGACAGCATTGTAGTTGTTCATTATTAGGACAGATTTGAATAAAACTCTGTTGCGCAACTTTAGTTCTGTCTAATTGTTAAGTTATGAGCAACAGGCGTTATGGATTCATACATAGTGAAAATTGTGAACTCACCCACACTTTTATTCACTATAAAATTTTATATATCCATCTCGCTCTTTAATAAAAAAAAAGATAAATCGCTAATACAAATGGTATTGCTTGCAGATTGTCAGATCAGATGACTTAACATCTTGTTCATTGTCTAGTATAAGTACAGCAAAACTAAAGTAATGACTATGGGCGATATATTTGACTTTGACGAAGATGAGTTATCCGCAAAGATTGCCAAAGTGCTTCAAACTGGACTTTCACAGAAACAGATGAAATTAACAAAAGAGGAAAACGAACAGGATGATCAGATAAGTGATCTTAATAAAACTGGTTCGCATGTTCAGCATTTCAAGAAATATAGATCTAATAGTGTGATTTCTGTTGGTAAACTTGACAACAGATTAGGAACGTCATATGAGGTTAACTTTGATGAGGTGTACGAGGCAGGTGAAAGTAGAGAGAACAGCACATCAACAGTATTCGGCTTACCATTCCAATCAAATAATAATGAAAAGGTCAGACTAACAAAACCCACCATACATGACTTCGAACCAATCAAAGTGTTAGGAAAGGGCAGTTACGGGAAAGTCATTCTAGTGAAGGATAAGAAGAACGGTAAATTATTTGCACAAAAACAATTGAAGAAAGCATCTATGATCGTCAACACGGCAAATTACGAAAGGACTTTAACCGAAAGAACCATTTTAGAAAGAGTCAAGCATCCAAATATTGTCAAATTGTTTTACGCCTTGCAAGATTTTGACAAAGTGTACTTAATATTGGAGTATTTAGAAGGTGGTGAATTATTCCATCATTTATCACAAGAACGTATTCTATCAGAAAAAGTGTCTTGTTTCTATATAGGTGAGATGATTTTGGCTTTAAGACACCTTCATACCAATGCAGGTGTTATTTATAGAGACTTAAAACCAGAAAATTGTATGTTGAACCGAAGGGGTCATTTGGTGTTGACAGACTTTGGGCTAAGTAAAGTTTCTAATGAAGGAAACTCCTTGTTCGGCACTGCTCAGTACATTGCTCCTGAAGTTATTAAAGGTGAGAGATACGATTCTCAATGTGATTGGTGGTCTTTGGGTACCGTCCTATTTGATCTATTGACTGGCTCCCCACCATTTACAGGTAATAACAATAAAAAGATTATGGATAAAGTGATTTCTCAAAAGGTTAAATTCCCATTCTATTTATCACTTGATGCCAAAGATTTATTGAACAAACTATTGAATAAAAACCCATTAAAAAGATTGAACTGTGATTCTAATTTTGAAGATAAAGTGAAACCGCATAGATTCTTTAGATATATTAGTTGGGAGCACTTAATAAACCAAAACGACGAATTACAACCTCCACCCCTACGCCCGATTATAACAAACCCAGAACTTGCTGAGAATTTTGATGAAGAATTCACATCTATGAAAATAACCCCTCCAAGTTCTCCACTGAATAATTACATATTTGAAAACCTTGAAGAAACCAGAACAGATAGTACATCATCATATATCACGATCAAGAAATCAAAACCCAACTCTGAGGACGGCTTCGATGAGTCTGTTTACTTTAATAATTTCTCATATACCCATGAAGACCACTTCTTACGATAATATTTATCATACAGATAAGGTTCCCACATACTATTCTTTTGTTTACATTTTTATTCTTTTCTTCTGTCATATCTCGCTTCAATATATATTATGAATAAGCTTTTCTTTGTACATAGCTAGTGTATACATATACCTACCATTTCTTTCCTCAATGATGAATATGAAACTGCATTAACCTCTTCCCTTTTTTCTTCCAGATTTAGCTGGTGGTTTAACGATAACCTGCCCCTGTTTGACGTCGACCGAAGCATCCTTGAATTTCTCTTGTGATTCTAAGTAAAACATAACATCGTTTACTTGTTCTTGGAGATCGCCATTCTGTGTTTTCAACTCTTTGTTCTCTTTGGTGATAAAATCGATCTTTTCCGAGAGAGCTTCATTAAGCATCTTCTCCTCTTGATACAGCTTTTTTGTTTCAACTAAAGCTTTCCCCGCCTCAAGAAGTTTCGGAAGCTCCTTATTCTCTTTTTGTAATCTTTGCATTTCAATATTTAATGAAGCAAGTGAATCTTGTAATCGACTCAAGCCAGTGGAAGCCAACTCTGTTTGATTGTTAAGTTCTTCGTACTTCATCTCAAAATATTCTCTTTGGGATTCAAGCTGAGATATCAACATTTTGGAATACTCAAACCCTAGTTTTTCAATTTTATCTTCATGCGAACTAGAATCCAGCGAAGGAGAACTTTTTTGACCCCTCAGTGGTAGCTCAACCAATTTGCCATCAGCTTCATTTTGAACTAACCGATGAACATAGTTATCACCTGCATAATCCCAAACTCTTTGTGACGTAGTCTCCATTGCAAAACAATGCGATGTCTCATCATAATGATTGATAGCATGACCAGCATCATATCTACCACAACCCATATTGCCACAAATCAAACAAATCCATAAGTTTTCTGTCGTACCACATGTTGCACATTTCTCTTCTTGCTCTTCCTGGCGTTTTTTCCTCACATCAAATTTACTTGAGTATCTGCAAATTGGGCAAGTATCATCTTTCCATTTTGAGAGACATTGGCAATGATATGTATGTTGGCAAGGGATGGTAAATAAACCGGTTATATTAGAATCCAATCTTTCCAAGCATACTGGGCATGAAGGTAATTCTATATTTTCTGTTGTTTTCACTTTAGATGATGATCCTTGCAATAAATTTGTTGAGGCCAAGGATGTTGGCAAGGCTGAAGTTTTACCGCGCGAAGTATCTGTAAAAGGGTCGTCTAGCAAGTATGGTATTGTACTCAGTTTCTCTTGCTTCAATGGTCGGAATAATATTTGCTTGACGTATACTATCTGACAAGCTTCTGGCTCCATTGAATTGAATGGTCTACCATTATAATCTTCAACAAACACAGCTGCACTGTTGGCGTCTCGGAACTTCATTAAAACCATAATTCTGTTTGGTGTTTGTGTTCTTATTAGCCTAAAGTGGGAAACAGCACTTCTTACCTTATCATCGAAAAATCCGAGTAAAAGATCACTAGCAGTGAAATAGAAAGGAATCCCCAGTATGGCTACAATTGTATTGTCGGAATGGACAGTGTTGTTGTAATCATTCTCAGAAAGTATATCTTCATCATCTCTGTAAAGTCTTATGACTCCATAGCCCAACAACTTTGCTTTAAGGGGTTCTTTTGCCAACGGAGTATCAATCTTGTTCATATCCATAGGTGTAACTTCAATTCTTGTGAACCTGTAATCAATATCCTGTGGATCCTCAACTATCTCTAACTGCTTTAGTTTGTTTGTAAAGTCTTCTTTATCAGTTGGTTGCTGTAACGAAGTTTTTATCTTCCGTGGAATCTTTAACACTGTATTACTATGTTCGGCTGATTCTGCAAATATATCTTTCTTCAGAAAAGTTAGCTCTGTCCAAGGATCAAGTATAGAATCTTCCTTGTAATTTACTATTCCTTTGTTGTGTATATAGGCCAGATACTTTGATTGCTTGGTATCAAAACTCTTTCCGGATTGAAATAGGTTGATGAACTGGTCAGGTCGAAAGGCGTCAAATACAATAGAATACGTTGGAATGCTAGGACTCACCATTCCCTTTAAAAAACTAATAAACTGAACAACTAATAGCAATAAATATATGGTCCCATAGGTTGCTTATATGAATAGTCCAACTGAACCGGAGATCTTCAAAACTAGATCATTTACTTCAGCTAAAAACTTGGAGAGAATGAGGTATAATTATGCTATATTAATACTTTGCTTATATCATCCACTTAATATATCCGCTTTACGCGCTGCGATCTTACATTTGATCTAATCTAAGTGCTATATACTCTATCCAATCATTATCATTGATCACAAACAATACCTACTTGCTCTTGTATCTTTCTGGCAGATATCCATCCTTTGCTTGGAACAAATACCCGACGATATGGTTTACCCTTTTCGTCGACCAACTTGATGTCATGCTCCTTTATGAGTCCCAAAAGCTCATTTCTAGATTGGATATTTTCACCAGTTTCACAAGATTTGGATGTTGGATTTTGAAAACTATCCACCTTGAGAGCACTCAATTGTTTCTTGGTTTCTTTAGGTAATGATGGGTTTTTTAGCGTTTCACGAATATGTTTTTTCCATTCTTCAATACCTTCCTTGGTTCCCAAATTGAAAACATTGCTCCCGAGTTTGAGCCTATGTGCACTGCTAGTTGCAGGCTTATTATCAACTGCTGGTTGCCCATCACCAGCCAGAACATTCAATGACATGTTGATTGAAGAGGGACTTATTCCAGTTTTTTTATCTTTAGGGATTGTCGAACCAATAATGTTCTGTCTTTTTTTTGGGATTGGCAGCTTGATATTACTAGAATTAGACGATCCAGCTGATCCCTTAATAGCGGTATCCGTGTTCATTTTTTCATATGACTTTATTGATTCTATTTTAGCGCTAGATGCATTTGAAAACATTATATTATTATTCTTTTGTAATGCTTCATTTTTGCAAGGGTTAGAAAAAATTTGAGAAGTTTTTCTTTTGAGTTCAGGTGCCGTGTCAAAGTTATTGGATATCACCCTCATTGGAAGTCTATCTGACGAAGACTTTGAAACTGTAATCTGTTCAGAAAGTGCTTTGATTAAATCGCAAGAATCAAGAAGATGGTGTTGAAGTACTTCCATTTTTGTAGAGTACATTCTATTGTCAGTTTTGATTTTTGATGATTCCTCTTCTAGTTGATTAATTTTCCCGCTGTGATTATTGATGATTAACTCTAGGTTACACGTTGAAGATTCCAACCCAAACAGTTTTTCTCTCAAGATGAAACAGTTTTTATCAATTGCGCTGATATTGTTTTCTAACTGGGTATGTTTTTCTGTATTGCCAACCTCTTGTTTGTGTGGTAAACCGTCGACTTTTGGAAGAGAGACTAAAGTAATGAAAGCAATAACAATAATGGACGTGAATTCAAACATTAGTTCTGAAACTGTTGACATCATTTGGTAAATTCTGTTTGAATCTTGTGACAAATGATTGATGTAAAATTCATCATGTAGAAGTCCTTGTGGATGGCTTTGCCTTGTATTATCTAAGCACTGGTGGGAAATTGAATGAATATTCATTCTCTTGGAGTTTTTTAAGTAATTTTGGACACAACTATTTTGAATTGATGGAAATGAATAAACGTTAGTTAGTACTTGTTATACTTGTTACTAGTTTGAAGAAAGTGTTTTGCTTATGAAATTAGGTTTGCAGCTTACTTTGTCCAACTTTGTCTCCACGAAGGAGTAAATAACTTTGGGTTGTTTAACTGATATTCAATTTCAATCTTGTCATTGGACTTGTTAATTGTAGCACTAGTTTCTGTAAACTGTAGGGGTAGATTTGACACATTTAGTTTTGATTTGTTTCTGGATGGTGGCTTGGGTGCTCTTGTACCTGCGCCCTCATTGAGTGTGGTTATTAACAGTAAAACAATCACAAATGTGGCTAACCACAATGGGCTGATCGGGTTAACATGAGATCTCATAATAGAATGCTAGGTTTATATTTCAAAATGATATTTATTGTGTGATTCAAGCAAGATAAAGAAGAAGAAGAAGGAGGAAGTGACAAAAAAAAGGTAAACCTCAAAACAAGAGACTCAAAAAAGGGGAGCGAAGTAAGCGCCAACTCAGTCTATTATTTGAAATTACAGCGATTTTGGTCAGACTAAAAGTGAATGAACTTCTTTATAAACTTATAAACGGAAAAGGAAATTAAAAACAACAAAAATATAAATACAAACAAAACGAAAAAGAAAAAAACGATTTATGTTAGGTACAAATGGCAAACAATTATTAAAATAAAAATAGAAATAAAAACCAAACGTATTCTATACTAGTTGAAACGCAGTTGTGTATGTACAAGAGCTAGTTCTTTTCACTGATACGTTGAGCATAGTCAGCAGCCTTTGCCTTAACGTAATTAGAAGCTTTTTCATCATTATGCTTTTCTTCATAAGCCAACCACTTACCAAAGAAGAATTTGGCTTGTTTTCTAGATAGCTTCTTAACGATAGCTCTTTCGAATAAAGCTTCGACCTTCTTCTTTTCACCTAACTTGATTTCTTGATCAATGTAGACATTCCATAAATCAATTCTCTTAGGAACATCAGATAACAAACCTTCAAACAATGATCTACCTTGTTCTGGATCACCCTTTGTAAATTCAAGTTGAGCAAACTTTCTAACACATTCAACATGGTCTCTCTTTTGTAAGACTTGTAGTGATCTTGCTAAAATTTGATGAGCTTGTTCAGGTTCATCTCTTTCTAGCATGAATGAACCATAGGCAGCCCAAACAGAAACATGTTGTGATCCGAATTTCTTGGTCATGGTCTTGTATAGCTCTTCAGCGTGATGGAATTTTTCAGATGCAATATAAATAGCAACCAACTTTTGGTGCATAACGAAGGCATCCATGTATTGACAGGATCTCTTGAAAACTTCCTCTAATGATTCATCGGTACCAAACATGTTTTCTAAATTCAACATAGCAATCCAAATGTTCATCTTTTCATGTTCTTCTCTGTAGTTAATAACCTTCAAGGCCTTTTCACCGATTTCCCTAGCCTTTTCAATTTCGCTTAATTGCAATTGGAAAGACATATAGTTCATCCATAAGATCGAAGAATCTGGGTTACCAACAAGTAACCTTTCAAAGTCAGAAACAGATTGTGGAGCTCTGCTATCTAATTCAGCAGTCTTATCTTCAACAATCTTATTAGTCTTCTTCTTCTTTCTTTTACTTGATTCATCCTGAAGGTCTTCTTCATCAGAAGATTCTTCATCCTTTGCTTGTTCTAAGATAGAAGCAGTCCAGTCGAAGCCAGTTGACAAACCACCAGAAACAGCAGATTCAGTATCTCTATCGTCATTGGAATATTCAGAATCATCTTCAGAGTCAGAATCACGAGCATATGCACCAGCAGCTAAAGCGTCTTCATCATCAGAATCGTTTTCAATTGCAACTTCTTCATCTTCTTCATCTTCTTCTTCAGGTTCAGATTCAGCATTAGCCATGTCAATGTCACCGTCTTGATCAACAGACTTGTCATCAGCAGTGAAGTAAGATGCTTTCATACCTAAAGATAATTGCTTCTTTTCTTGGTCAACAGCCATAACCTTAACCTTAACTCTATCACCTTCACTGAAAATATTTTCAATGTTCTCAACAGCATTGTCTGAAATCTGAGAGTGGTGACATAAACCGGTAACATTGATAGCACCATCTAATTTAACGAAAACGCCAAAGTCAGTAACCTTTCTAACTGAACCTTCATAAATGTCATCAATTTGAATTTCTTCAAATCTTTTCAAGATGTTTAGGTCACCGTTAACTTCACTATCTTTCAAGGTCATCAAGATTCTACCTTCTTCATCGGCTTTAATAACCTTACCTAAAACAGGTTGATGAACCTTGAAGAATTGTTTCCATTCTTTTAAGAAAGAATCAGACAAATCAGTAATTCTAACTAAAGCATGGATTGATCTACTTAAAGCGATATAGATACCATTGTTGGCAACATTCTTAATAAAACCTCTAACAACTTCACCTCTCTTAATATCTTCGAATGAGTTGATTTGCTTATCCTTGGCATCCTTGGTTCTTAATGAGACGTAGATCTTGTTATTTGGTGAATCAACTTCTAAAACAGTTGCGGCACATATATCGTTAGTGGAAAAAATGCTATCAAGTTTATCAGAGTAATCATTCAAAGCATCAGTGATGAAAGAAACGGCAGAAACACCAGTACCTAATTCGACAACAACATAACTTTCTCTAGTTTTTAAAACTCTCGCTGGAACAACATCACCGACTTTAACATCATCGATAGAGGTGATAGACTGAGATCTAGCAGATAATGTTAATAAGTTGTGTTCATTATCAATCTTGGCAACCTTAACCTTCAAAGCGAAACCAATTGGGAATTCTTTCTCAAGGTCTTCAAATGTAGAAGCATCGTTAGATAAATCCATTAATGAAACTCTACCCTTGACGTTTGGTGAGATACTGACCCACAAGAAACCTCTGGCAAAGTTGTTGATGTAAGCAACACACTCATCACCTTCTTTCAAGTCACCAATCGAAATTGGATTCACTTTCTTACCAGCAACTAAGTCTTGTTTCTTAGCGGATAACTCTAGAATCGTTTGCTTCGTCTTTTTGTGTGTAATTGGTAAGAATCTGTGGTTACGAGCATCGTGATAACCGATAATTTTAACATCGATCACATCACCAACAGTGTATTGAATTAATGGTTTCTTAGTATCTTTGATCTCTTCAAATCTGTCAAATAACTGTGTGATATCTACTCTACCTTGTTGATCATCAGATAATTGAACGTTCAATTGGGTACCCTTGATTGATCTGATCTTAGCCTTGGTAATCTTACCTGGAACAAACTCGCTCACTGATTTGATTGATTTGTCAACTGGATTAACAGCAGCTTCAGAGGCATTATTTAAACCACCTTTCTTAAATGACAATAAAAATCTCTTGTTCGCATCATCAGTTCTGATAACGTGACACAAAACAGATTGATGCGGAATAAAAGCAGTTTCTAATTTTTCAATTGGAGTTTCAGAAACATATCTTGGTAAAACTAAACCAGTTAAGTTGTTAGCAAATGAAACAAAGACACCGTTACTAGTAACCGACTTGACGTAACCCTTCAATTCAGCGTTTGAAACAGAGATATCCTTGTAATGAGTTGGTAAAGTTTCAGCCTGTGCAGCTTCAATCAAAGATGGCTTCAAAGATAATTTAACAATTCTGGATCTAGAATCCTTTTCTAACACTAAAGCAGTTAATTCACTACCAGCGGTCAATTTCTTCAAGATAGCTCTACATTGTTCGTAGTTTCCATCACCTAATTGGCCAGAGTAGATAACACCACGTAAGTTGCTGTCAACTAATTCAACAACAACAGAGTCCTTTTCTTTTTCAACAACTTTGACTTCAACAACTGATCTACCTGGAGCTAAAGTGGACATTGATTTCTTTTGGTTTTCAGATAAAGCATCAGAAACTCTTAAACTGACTTTAACTCTGTGTTTTTCTTTATCAACGGACAACACTCTAACCTTAACAGTTTGACCTAATTTAACATGGTCTTCTGGGTTTTTGACGAAAGTCTCACTGATTTCAGCGTTCGGTAGAAAAGCTTTGGCAAAGCCAAAGAAACTCACAATACAACCGTTTGGTTGCAACTTTTCGACAGTAGCCGGAGTACGTTTACCAACCTCAACATCATCGAACGAAGCAATAACGTCCTCATCTTCAATGTTAACTAATGATTTCTTCAAAGTAACTGTAATGTTTGACTTACCACCATTGTTAGCAATTTTCAAAATTCTACCTCTAACTTTAGAACCAATCTTGAATTTTCTTTCTGGGTAGATTAATTTGACATCACTCATATGAGAAGCTGGAACAAACCCTTCAAAAGCGTCTGAGATTTTGACAACTAAACCTTTATCGGTAATGATCTTTAAAACTTCACATTGAACAAAATCACCAACCGGAATATCTTCAACTCTTAAGAACTTCAAATCAATTTGCTTCTTATCTAAAGTTAAAACGTAAACATTATCAACTAGAGAGAAACCTAAAACTCTAGCCTTGTGTTTGGAACCAATTTTCAAATCCATATCAAGATCAACTTTTTCACCAAGTCTTGAGGTGTGACATTGACCGAGAACTGATTTATTTCCAACATCAACAAAGACATAGTTTGAGTTCTTACCTTTGATAGTAACCTCATCAAAGATGTGACCAATTGGGTAAAGATCCAATGGGGACGATTCGTTTTCGTTATTCCATGCAAATTGTTGTAATGTTTGTAAATGTGGCAAAACTGATAATTGTAGTTTCTTTTCACCTGATTTCAAGTATAATGCAACAATTCTAGCTTTGAGAGCAGAACCAACGGCATATTTGTGTTTTATTTCAGTTAATTCATAACTTCCTAAGTGGGTGAAGTTAATGGAAGCGTTACATAAGCCATAAACTTTACAAACTAAACCTTCTTTAACAACATCGGTTATTAGAGCATCGACAATCATACCTGGTAAGACGGCATCGATCGATGAGATAGTTTGAACAGATGGCTGTTTCTTGGCGTTACCAGTTGGGATCTTACAGTTGATTGTTCTTTGGTTCTTCTTAGAAATGGCAGCTAAAATAACTGAGCCAATGTTCAATTTTTCCATGCTATATAAACCTGTTGATAATTCTTTCTTGGAAATGAAACCATTCAATTTTTCAGTACCAATATTAAGAATAGCCCCATGATCTTCAATGGATTTGATAGACACTTGAATGATAGCATTGGTAATAAAATCTTCATCTTCGTCCATGCCTGAGTTGACCTTACTTGGCTCTGTACTCAATTCAATTCTCTTTTTAGATTTTGAAGCTTTTGAGTTCTTAGATGAACTTTCAACAACACTAGCTCTTAACCATTGACCAATTTGGAATCTTGAACTCAACTGTGGGAATTGTTTGGTTTCCCTTTGTGATGTTATACCTTTAGTGATTTTGTTTTCATCTTCTTCCTCATCACTGTCGTATTTCATTTCTTCGTCTTCTGATTCGTTATCGTCTGCGTTTTGTTGATCATCAAATGCTTGTAATTCTTTTGTAAGTTCTTCACTGATACTGGTGATTGGAATATAACCATCCAAGTTGTCTGGTAAAGATAATATTATTTCCATCTTGTTGATTTTCTTGATTTGCCCTAGGACCATACTACCTGGAATCAAATTTTTGAAAGAAACATTGTCGATAGTAATGGTAGAACCTTCAGATGATGTAGCTGTAGAAGATGTTGACTTAGACTTTGATTTCTTAGCTTTCTTGGTTGCTGGGCCTTCAGATTTAGCTTGAGTTTCTGCTTGTTCAAATAAAACATCTCTGGCAGCCTCGTTGGCAATTTCTTTGACCTCTAACGGGGTTAAAACAGAAGCACCACCTCTTGGGAATGATGATTCAGTGGTTTTACTAAGAAGGGATTTTGAAGAGCCGTCAGTTGTAACACTGGCGTCTTCTTCAAATGTCTTTCTCTTCTGAGTTTCTACCATATTAATATTATAGTTGAAAGGAAATATATGGTATCAAAAAATGACTTTTGTTGGACTCTATGGAGAGATTCTTCTTCATCTCTTTCATTACTTTATCAGAATCACATACTAATCTAACAATATATCAATCACTTGAATACAGAACCCGCATCTGTAAAAAAAAAAATTTTTTGAAAAAAAAGTTTACCTTGAACCCTTCAAAACCGAAATTAACTCCCATTTCTGCGTCTCAAGTTTTTTTTTCAGAGTTTAAAATAATCTTATATGAACTCTTTTTTAGTGAGTTAATAAGGCCATAGCCGGCGATCTGAAAGGATTGCTTGAAGTCTTGTTTCAACCATTCATACCGAAAGAGTAACAGGAAATTAATAGAGAATTTTAAGAAAATATAAACCATTTTTTTACTGAAAAGGGCGTTAGGGAAGAACTACTTTTTTACAGAGTACAGAACAAATAAAGAAAGACGTAAAAGGCATAGATACATAAAAGTGCCTTATCAGATCCTTTTGGTATTTCCCTTTTTTTTGTTCAAAATTGATTAGATTAGCCTATAGAGAAGCATATTGGAGCTTTTCTCCATCCAATAAATTGAATATAGCTTTTTTTATTTCACGGCAATATAGTCTCAAAACTCCCCAATCTAAACCTCTATCAGGAAAAGTCATGTCATTCGATCTAACTGCCGTTTGTCATCCAACCTCAGATATATCAAAGCCAGCTGTTTTTCTTAAAGACTCTGTTTCAATTCAAAGGCAACTGATTGGAAATGTTCCTGAAGGTATCCAAAGACGATGCAATGAGATGGGGTTTAGACTATCTAAGTTAGACACCATCATTCTAACCGGTATCCTTGATTGGAAATCAATTGGTGGCTTACCAGGTACCATTTTAACCATTAGTGATGCAGGTTTGAAGAAATTAGGTGTTTACCATAGTGGGAACATGATATTACAGTATATGATGTGTACTTGGAGATATTTTGTTTTCAGGTTTGGGTTAAATTTAAAAGCTGAAGATATTCAACCTGAAGGTTTGAATAATGGGAGGGCTTTTTTCAAACCAATCAATATTAAAAGCTCTACTTACAACGAATCTGATAGTGTAGCTACTAATAGTCATATTGAAGCACACAACAAACTTTCAAAGCTGATAAATTCCATTTTCCCTGTTGTTATCCAAGAAGGACTAAAAAATATAGCCAATTTGACACTTCCAGCCATTATTAAAAACCCGATGGTTTCAGCAAATATAATTATGACTGGTACCCCAATAAGAGGGAAGTTTTTACCTAAACAAGCAATTTCCCTAGGTTGTCCACCTCAAAGTTTCAAAACGTTATGTAAATTCGTACCAGTTACACTAGAAAATGGTACGGTGATTACTCCTGAGCAAGTTTTAGAACCAACAAGAACTTTTGATTCTGTTTTATTCTTGGATATTCCTTCAGAATCATACTTGGATAATACTTTAAGCTACAATTGGCAAAATGAAATTGATCAACAACAAAAATACTGTGTCGTTTATCATTTCCTTGATGAATCTTTAGATGAAGTACTAGAAACCGAAAAATATAAAACTTTTATCAAAAGTTTCGGTCCTGAAACAATTCACTTTATCTCACATAAACAGTACGTTCCAAACACTTTAAACTTTGAAAAATCGTACGAATTGTCATTCAAATGGGCCTCTATTATGAAAGATCAATTCCCACTGTTTAAATGGTCTTCCAAACCACAGTTACCTATTCCTGCTGATTTAACAAACGTGTATCCAATGGTGGCTGGGCAAAACGTTAGAATCAACCCATCATCTCCAGTCGTCTTAGACATGGATGTGGTCAGTGGAATTAGTCATCCTGCTAGTTACTACGAGACTGTCTATGACGAACAAGTTGCTCCTCTAAATTTATATGATGTTGTCTCAAAGAAAGAAATGATGACGTTTGTTGGCGATGCCAAAAATGGGAACAAGAAAACTTTGAAAACAAGCGTTGATCCAACTATTCCATTGCGAGAGCAAGTTGAGACTATTGTTTTAGGTACTGGATCTGCATTACCTGCTACTTTGAGAAACGTTGTTTCTAATATGGTCAGATTACCATATGTTAACTCGGAAACAGGTGAAAAAGAATTTAGATCCATATTTTTAGATGCTGGTGAGAATACTCTTGGTACTTTGAGAAGATTGTTCAATGAAGACGAAGTTAGTATGTTATTTAGTGAGTTGAAACTTATTTATTTATCACATTTACATGCAGATCACCATCTCGGTATAGCCAGTATCATTCAACGATGGAACGAGGAAATGATGAAAAAACCAGTTGAAAGAAGAGAAAAGCTGTTTATTGTGACCCCATGGCAATACCCTAAATTTATTAGTGAACTGAATAACGTCGATGAAATCTGTTGTGATTTGTCAATGATTGAACATTTAAGTTGTGATGAATTCAATCGTTCTTCAAGTAAGTATGCATTACCTGAATACGAACAGTTTGATATTGATGGAATTAGTACTGAGGACCTTGATAAGGTTGTGAAAAAACCAAATTCATTTGTTAAAAATTTGGAACTATCAAAGTCATTACTCGAAAGCTTGAAAGTTAAATCATTTGCTACATGTTACGCTACTCATTGTGAATATTCATACTCATGTTCCATAGATTTCAAATTATCAGAAAATGAGACGTTCAAAGTTTCGTATTCAGGTGATTCAAGACCAACATGGTTTTTCAAATCGATTGGCTCAAATTCAGAGCTTTTGATTCATGAATCTACATTAGAAGATGATAAATTTGACGATGCAGTTATTAAAAGACACAGCACTACATCAGAAGCAGTACAAATCGGTATATTGATGAAAGCTAAAAAGATCTTGCTAACACATTTCTCTCAACGTTATAAATCATTCACTGCATCAGAAGATGTCTATCAGCGGTTGGCTAACCCAGTGACTAGAAATCTGCAATCAGGAAAAAGTTATATTTCAAGTAACGAATCATTATGCGACACTCTAGAAGAAGACGATGAAGTTATGACACCGCTGTCTGAACGTTTGCAACAAGAACGTTTATTCGAAAAGCAATTTGCCAAGCCTGTAACTGCTACAATTACTAATGCATCTATTGAAGAAGAACCTAGTATTCCAATTGAAGAAAGATCTCATATTTTCAAATATGGTTTAAGTGATTCCATGCATCAAAACTCCAAGTCTATTGAAATTATGTTTGCTTTTGATAACATGTACATTGAATATGGAAAGTTCAATCGTCAAAGAGAGGTTTTTGAGAAACAAGGTGAGAAATTGCAATCTTTGTTTAACCTTGAAGGCAAACAAGAAGATCAAGAAAATGATCTAGATAATAACAATGACGAAGAAACAACTGACAAAAATGTTAAAAGGAACAAGAACCAAAAAAATGGGGTTGAAAATACTACAAAGAGAAAAAAGAATGTAGGAGCAGGAAACGAGAGCGGTAATGTTAGTAATAAGAAAAAGAAGAAGGTTAGTTTGTTTGAAGCTTTACAAAGAGATGGTGTTTGTATATAGAGATTTTGTGTATTATTCTTATTATTTATTTGATGGTTTCAAATGTAATCTAGAACCAGAATTGAACCAGTAAAGTATGTTCTACTATTATTGCGCCACATTCTCTAATACATTAGCCACAAAAATTGTATTACATGTGATATCATAGTGATGTAATATATGGGGCTATAGTTGCGGGTTCGAGCCCCTCACGGCGTCCGCAAATTCACATGAAAACAACCTTGTATTCCTCTCTTTGTGTTTCTAAATGAATAAGTTGACGCTAACAAAACGACCGTTGCTTTAATTAACCTCTATTTGTTTGCAGAATTGCTGATTGTGGATCCCTTACAAACATCTATGCATCTTTGATTCAGAGCTATCGACAGTTAACATATGTCACCATCTCTACTTAGGCTTGTTTTAATTTTCCTTTCTTACTTACAACAAACAATCTTTTTAATTAATTCAAGACCTTGAAAATAATAGCCTCAAGAGTGCAATTACAGTTTTTTTACATATCTATTGATCTACATTCCTTTTGCGTTGTATAACTGAAGTATATTCTATTTTCCAGAAAGAAAAAGCATCAAACACATAAATATGGGTAACACATTATCAGAAGAAACCAATTTCGAATACTCGAATGGTGGTTATATACCTCCAAATTATTCTTCTAATTCTTACTTTACAGACCATAACAACCATAGTTCAAATAGCATTACTTACAGCAAGAGGAACATCAACAATAGCAGCCCACACCCTGATCCATCACATAACAACAATTTGAGAAACAAAAACTCACATGGTTTAAGTGATGAAGCTATACCTAAAAATGCACATAATTTTGATATTTCCGTTCTGAAGCCCAAGATTAAAAGAGTTTCAATGATGAAGGATCCAGATCAAAATGCTCATACGATGCTTTCTGATGAAGATCCTCCTAGTAACAATAACCTTCAAACTCCATCACAGATAAATAGCAACGATCGTCATTATAGTTATAAGCGGTATGATCATACCATAGTTTCGAATAACGGGAATCACCATCATGGTGTAAATCACGTTTATGGATCTATCGATTCAATTATTGATTCCGAAGGTGACGAGAATCCCGTTAATTCAAATTTGCATTTCGGGTCATGTGGTAATTATAGCAATAACGACGAATTTGAGCTTTCAAATAAGTTGGGGTCATTTACGTTTATTGAAAATATACATGACAATGAAGTGTTGTCTTCGTCACCTGGTAATTCAGAAAAATCTTCATATTCATCAAGTTGTGAATCTTGTGAACCTTATCGAAACGATCCTGGTGTTCAGCATTCTGATAATCAGGAATCAACTGCCCATGATGATGATCATAGTGTTTTTAATAATCCATTACAACCATACACCAACCATAGAAACATATCAGCAATATTTTTTTCTGATGATGCAAACGATGCAAATGTTGAAAAAGTTTACAACGAAGTTCCTTTACCTATTACATCAAGTGCATCTTCATCGACCACTGGTGAATGCGAAGCTTATTTTGGTGGAGTTTTTTCCAACACTGGATTATCCGATCCTGCAAAAATAGTTCATTGTGATGCAAACTCAGGTACAAATCAAGAAGATGCAAACACCACAACGACAGCAGATATTTTTAACCCAGATACTGTGCGCAGTGTTAATAATGAGGGTAACTATTTAAGTATGTCAACATCTTCGTTGGTACGCTTAAATACTGCAAATGATCACGATGATCATCCCCAACACCAACATCAACACCAGCACCATATTTATGAACAGTACAACGGCGAAGACGAAGCTTACAATAAACCAGAAGAATATACAACTGAAATTCCTAGCTACTATTTACCTGAGCGTTTGAATTATCCAGTTCTGTCTCCATATCAATATTCAGATAGAGAATTCGAGAAGTTAAATCATTTTGATTTTTTGAAAAGTTTAAATTTTGCAGAACCACCACTACTACCACCATATTTAAATTCAAATTTGTTGAACGACTCAGTTACTCACAATTATAAAGCTTATCCTTATCAATACCAAATGTCTAACCATATTTACATTAACGATCAATACCGTTATAATATCAACGAATTGAATTTGATGGACAAATATTCCAGACAACCGCCACATTCCAAATTACTCCGCAAACAAATCAAGAAAAGAAACTCGAATGGTGGTGGAAATGGTGTCAATGGTAACAGTTCAATCATGAAGCATTCGGATTATATTCAAAGCGCAGAGCACTATGACGTTCCTAACCATGTTATGTTGAACCATTTGATCACATGTAACGTTAAAATAGATGACGTTATGACTGGTTCTTGTATTCATCGGTATTCGGGGAAGTTTATTACACAAATTGTTTATTTCCCAATCGAGAGTTGACTATGTTGTTCTTATATACAATTTTTCTTTTTGTTTGCTAAAATTACTGTCTATTTTATTTTTTTATTTATGTTGTGTTTTTTTTTGTGTGCTTTTTCTTAACTCTTAACAGCAATAAGCTAGTTAATGATTCTTTTTTTTTTGGTCTGGCTGGTTTTCATTTGGTTTACTCGGTTGAGTGTTTGTTTTTTCTTCTATGATTCTTTGCTATTTGTATTTTACCTATCTTTTTCTTTTTTCGCTTGTGCTGCTTGTTGCGTCATATTTTGTTTTAGCTCTGTCACCTTCTGCTTTCGTTCCTTACTTTTTTTTGGTGTGTATTTCTTCTCTCACTGTGTTTGGCTTTTCCTGGATTGTTTTGCTTGTTATATTATTTATTATATGTTATTTATTGGGTTTTGATTATGATGTGCCTTAATCTACTCTAATTGGCGATGATGCTTTAAAATTGTTCAAAATGATATTGTGTAGCTTTTGTTACAAACAAACATTGTAAATAGGCAATATTTTAAACTTTGGATACATAGAACTCTAAGGATAAACTGAATGATTTAACTATAAAGTATACAAAAGTCAACAAGAATGATTAGAAAAATCAGCATCACAAATCCATAAAAAAAAGGTTGTTGAATGTAAATGAAAGTTTTGAAAGAATCAAAAAAAATGGAGAAAAAGTTACAAAAAATGGAAAAGGGAGAGTGTTTATTATTGTTTGGTTGGTGAGATTGGTTCACTGATCGTACAATCACTACGGGAATCATCGTTAACATCGCCATTATCATCATGGTGGTGGTTATCATTTGCATATATGTTAAACAATGAATTTGACGATCTTGGATTACTGTCACTGTTCATATTGGTACCGGCAGTTGATGATGATGTATCCTGTTGACTTGTCAATAATTGTAACAACATTGCTGACCCTGGTGTTAAACTGTTATTGCCATTATTGGTATTACAGCCTGTATTAGTCAGATTGTTTGAAATTGATCTGTTTTGACTATTAGTGTTTAATAATGCAAAATTAGTGGATTTCCGTGTTGCTAAAGTATTCAAGTCAGCCGTTGGTGTTGATGACAAACCGTAGAGTGCTGGTTCTATTTTGAGATTATTATTGTGGTTTAAAAGTGGTGAGTTTTTCTTGTTATTGTTATTGTTACTCTGTGGTTGAAGTAATGAAGGAGACCCATCGAATTGAAACCTGAAAGGTGTTGCAGAAAGGATGTTTGTATTGTACGGTGTTGGGATTTGCAAAGATGATGAATGATGGTTGTGTTGCTTGGATGATGATGATGCTGATGACGATAACAATTGTTCTGGGGTTCTAAAATTGAATCGTTCTGCAAGGTTAAACAAATCAGACGAATCGCTGTGATTGCCATGTTGATTATTGCTTGTGGTAGTGGTGGTGGTTGTGGTAGCTCGTGATGATATGGATTGTGGTGGTGTTATTGGTGTTGGTGATTTCTTGTTCAAATAGTTGGATGATGGTTGCTGTTGTTCATAGTCTTGCTTTCTCTTTCTGACTAATTGTTTGGTGTACACTTTACTCGAATATTTTTTACCCGGTTTGATAACCACAGTATCAACATTACTTGCTGGTGAATTTAAAACTTTAAACATATCATTTAAAATGTTCATCTTTCTAGTTGATAAATGACCAATTTTCTTTGAAACACCGTCAACAGTTTCAGTCTCACCAACGAGTCCACCAACAACAATCAACTCATCTGCACGATGCCTGAAATCACAAACTATTTTAATCAATAGGTTAATTCGTTCATCCTTTTTTAGATGATCAGGTTCTTTATGTCTGCAATTAGTGGGCCACCATGGTGGTTTGGTGAAGTCGCCACGTTTGTAAGGGTATTGGCTTTGTTTACGAGGTTCTAAAATTTTGATCCATGCTTTAGCTAACAACTTGCAAGGGATTTGTTGAAACTCATCAAAACATTGGTATAGGTAGTTGGAAACCTGGTGTTGGTCATTAGGGTTAACGTTTATGTTCTTGTATGTTAACCTTGCAGTTTCAAACGTTTCATCTTCTTCATCTTCTTTTTCAATTGCTTGTAATTGTGCTTGTAACGATTTAATAACGCTACTGTTTGGTGTGTAGTTAAACTGTTGTTGTGGTTTCAATGGTGGTAGTAAAGATAAACGTGGGTCGTGGTGCTGTAATTGAGTAGCTTGTTGTAAAATCAGCCTTGAATCCTTGGATTCTTGAAAGAAGTTTTCCTTGTCATCATCCTCGTCATCATCGTCAATAGCGGTTGGATTGGAACTGTAGTGAGCAACAATGTTGTATGTAGGTGCTTTATTGAAAAACTTAATGTCGTATGTTAATCCAAAATTAGAGTGAATGAATTGGGATAAAATTCTAATTTGGGATAGGTTTTGATCTAATGTATTTGTTTTATCTAGTGCTGTTAATAACGATGACATGTTAATAGTATTTCATATACATATAAATTTTGATGGATACAAATTAGATATATCACCTTTAAACGGAAATGAAATCCATCAGAAATAACTTTCAAAAACCATAAAAAAAAGGGGGCAAATGTGGATAATTTTATACATTAAAACTAGTCATAATATTAGTTGGTGCCTTATTTCATAACTGATTTGAGACTGTACATAAAAGTTTGTGATTTGTATCAAAACTGAGTTAAATATCAAATCAAATTAGTGCCTTTTAATAGTTTGTTTTAAAAAAAAAGTTAGAAAACGTAATAATCTGGGAACAGTAAAAAAGAGGCAACAGGCTTGCAATAAGGATGTTTTGAAGGTGTTTCATCCCTTTTTTAGATAAAATAGTCGCACTGCCTTTTATTTCTTCAATTTAAAGGATCGCCGACTTTTGCCGCTTTGGGGAGAAAATTGCAGGAGAGCGTACAAAGTTGCCATACCGTATTAATCTATAATGAGTAACTCGGATATATATGATATTGTGATAAGGGGGTATAGTTGATCGATCATAACAGGGGAGAGATTGGTGACTTTATAAATTATAGAAATAGCAGAAAATAAATAGACATGACAACAGCAGTCACAACCAACGAATTGGAGCTCTTAGAGAATGACCTTCAATATTTAACATTACAAGCAATTGAAAGCCATCCAACAAAGACGAAAACGGAATTTGCATTAGAGTTTTTCGAACTAGCAACAAAAAAGGAAACAACGGGGTCGTTGAATGAAGCCATTAATTACTATCGTAAGGCTTTTAAAATCGATGAAAAAGTTGACGTTAAATACAGAGAGAAGTTGATTGCTAATCAACCAACACCTGAGGTTAGATTGAACCAGGATGGTAGTATAAGTACACCACCATCAGCAACAACGGCCACATCGAAATTCGTGAAAAAATTGGATTTATCAAGGATTAAGGTGAAACCACTGTTAAAATCATTCCAAGATGCAGAGATTTATCCAATTGATGAAACAAAACCAGTATATTTAAACAATTTACCAGATGAGATTTTGGTGACAATAATGGAAACTTTGGTTTATGTGGATACACCATCGTGGTTCAATTTTAGTATGGTTTGTAAGAAACTAGCATTTTTGGGGTTTCACGAAAAGAGTAATTGGAGATTGTTATGTAATTTAATCTATCCAAGTCAAAGTTACAGTGAAGAGGAGATTGAATTGAATGGGATCCAGAAAGATCAAAGTTTGATGGTTGGTACTTTGTGGAACCATGATTGGAGACAAATGCTTTGTGAAAGGCCATATATTAAATACAACGGGTTGTATATCAGTGTTGTCAATTATCAAAGAGAAGGTGGTAGATCTGAGTTAAGTAATGCTTGGAATTTACCGTTTAGAATTATTACATACTATAGATACTTTAGATTTTTCAGTGATGGCTCTTGTTTGAAACTGATGACTATTATTGAACCAAGTGAAATTGTTGGTAAGTTTGATAAAAATTGGAGAGATCATTTTGGTAAATCGGAATGGGAAAGAGTTTATGAAGGCTTTTGGAGTATGACCATTGATGGATTGGTTAGATGTGAAAGTAATGGGGCTGCTGCCAACTATAAATTTATTGATGAGTTTAAGATTGTCAATGGGGGTAGGTATTCAAAACACCATAAATTGGAATGGATTCAAATGGGTTTTGAGAATATTGAAAATGAAGAGTTTGGTGAATTGGGGATTACTAACGAGAGAAGCTTTGCTTTTAGTAGGGTTAAATCGTACAATCCATAGTGATAGTTCTATAGTGCAAATATATGCTTGAAATACCTTGTTATTGCCGTTGCTACTAATCAATCAATATTGATATTATTAACGTTTTCCGTTTACCCCAGATATTCAATTAAATCATAACACATTGCATTAATATACATATATGTCCCTTATGTCCCTACCTCCCCCCCTTTCCCCATATTTTAATATCTTCTCCCTTTTTGTTGCTCTTTTATTTTGTCTCCGGGTACACGGGGATGGGGATGAAGATTAATTGATAACGGAAGTAGAAGGCTGTGTTCATAGTATAATAATATATTTTATCTATATATGTATCACGTGATATTGGACGGTCCGCCGGAGAAGAATAAAAAACCGCCGCAGGATACCTATCTCAGTTTTCGCAGATAAGAAACAATTGCCATTCTTTGAAAGATTCAATTATTGTTGATTACATTAGTCAAGGTGGGATGTGGAATTATGGGTGGATGGGCATATGAATTTTGGACGTGGGATGAATTGATTACATCCATGTGATTGAATTCAGCTGAATTGAATTAAACTATATCCCGTTTTTTCTGGTCCCGAGGCAGGAAAGAGTTAACCAACCATCCAGTGAGTCAAGATCACAGTTTTGAATCATTTTATTGTCATCTCTCACCTCATCGCTCGCTCGCTCGCTCGGTCAAACTGACCGCCATTCACCCACTCCATTCATCCTAAAAAAATGATAAAAAAAAGTACCCTATTAAATTACACTATTAAAGCTTATATATTATATGTATATATATATATATACTAGTATCCTCTTCCCTGCCTTCAAATTTGTTTGTTTGTGATTCATATAATCAATCAATCAATTAAGTTTCTTGTTTTCTATATATATCTTTTAATATTTAAAATACAGATATAAATTCAACTCTCAATCAATAATATAACAAAATAAAATACAAAATGGCTGAATTATACCAAACCTCATTAGATGGTGTCAAAATTCTAGGTGAAGTCTTTGACAAACCTCAATTATCGTCTTCAACACCTGCTGATATCTTAACCAAAGATGCTTTGAAATTTATTGTCCTACTACAGAGAACTTTTAACAAGACAAGAAAACAACTATTGGCAAACAGACAAGCTGTTCAAAAATCTTTAGATGCCGGTGACAAGTTGCACTTTTTAAAAGAAACTGAATTCATTAGAAACGATCCAACTTGGAAATGTCTCCCATCCCATCCAAAATTACATTGCCGTAAAATTGAAATCACTGGTCCTCCAGATGCCAAGATGATTGTCAATGCTTTCAACACTGACGTTTTCACATACATGTCTGATTTTGAAGATTCTTGTTCACCAACTTGGTCAAACATGATTTACGGACAAACAAACTTGTACGATGCCATTAGAGACAAAATTGATTTCACCAATGAATCAACTGGTAAACGTTATAAGATTAACCGTGAAAATGGCCGTAGAATCCCTGTCTTGATCGTTAGACCAAGAGGTTGGCACATGGTTGATTCCCATATTACCGTTGACGGTGAACCTATCTCTGCATCAATTATGGATTTTGGTTTGTTTTTCTTCCATAACGCCAAATATTTGATTGAACAAGGTTTAGGTCCATTCTTTTATTTACCTAAAATGGAACACTATAAAGAAGCTCAATTGTGGAACGATATCTTTTGTGTTGCACAAGATTGTTTTGAAATCCCTCGTGGGACCATTAAGGCCACAGTTTTGATCGAGACTTTACCAATTTCTTATCAATTAGATGAAGTTTTGTATGCCTTAAGAGAACACTCTGCTGGGTTGAACTGTGGTAGATGGGATTACATGTTCTCGACTATTAAACGTTTAAGAAACCACAAGGAGTACATCTTACCAGATCGTCACCAAGTTACCATGAAGGTTCCATTCATGACAAACTACGTTAAACAATTGATTAAAATTTGCCACAAGCGTGGTGTTCACGCAATGGGAGGAATGGCTGCTACCATCCCAATCAAAAACGATCCTGCAAAGAATGCCATCGCCATGGATGCCGTTAGACAAGATAAATTACGTGAAGTTTTAGCAGGTCATGACGGCACCTGGATCGCCCACCCTGGTTTATTACCAACTGCATTGGAGGTTTTCCGAACAAACATGCCAACTCCAAACCAATTACACGTTCAAAAACCAGACACTTTTGTTTCTGAATCTGATCTAATAGATACCAAGATTGAAGGCGGTCAAATCACCATGAAAGGTTTAGATGCCAACATTTACATTGGTTTGAACTACATGGAAAGTTGGTTACGTGGATTGGGTTGTGTTCCAATCAACAACTTGATGGAGGATGCAGCTACCGCTGAAGTTTCCAGATTACAATTATGGTCATGGTGTAAACACGGTGTTAAGATGAACGATACTGGTGATATAGTGACACCTGAGTTGGTTAGCAAACTGATCGACGCTGAAGTTGCCAAAATGGCTGGTAAAGAAGGCAACAAGTTTGAGTTGGCCGCTAGTTGTTTAAAGAAAGAAATCAGTGGTGAAGTTGAAGTTGCTGAATTCTTGACAACTTTATTATATGACGATATTGTGACTTTAGGTCCTGAAGTTGACTTATCAACATTGAAATAATCTCCTTTTTTTACATTCTATTTTATTAAAACTACATTTTTGTTTTCTCTGTTGCTTTGCGTTTTGTTTGTTATCATCATAAGCTAGTTTCTTTACTTGAATATACATATGTCATATCACATCATAAAATGGAAAGTGGAAAATGAAAATTAACTAAATAAAAAAGTATTCATTATTTTAGACGATCTTTCAAATTAATCAACATTTCTTTCAAACATTCCCTTAACAGTAAAGCATTTTTCAAATTAACTACGTCCAAATTGTAAATGATTTTACACTCTTTCGAAATCGGGGTATTATTGTACAGTAACAAATGAACATTCTCAATAAACTCTTCATAACTCTTCAAACCTAGAGCAACAAACTCTAAAAATGGCCTTAACGACTCATACTTCAAAACAAACAAGTTTAAAATTTGTTTCAAAGTATTAGTCGCTGTAACGTGTGATAATCGATCAACGTCGTTTAATTGTAACAACTCATATTTGGATAAGTTGTCAGCAGTTAGCCGTTTATTTTCATCCCCATTTAAATTGTTAAATTTATCCTCGCTCATTTGAGTCAACTTTGTTTGTTCTTGGAGCTTGTTGTTGGCTTCATTCAATGCGTTTTCTTTAGATTTTTTCAAGTATTCCACGGTTTTTGTTAGGTCGTTGATTTTCTTCATATATGAAGCAATGGATTCATTCATTTCGTCAACAATCTTGACGTACGCATTGACTGATGCATAATGTGTTTTATTTGAATTTTGATGTGATTCCTGTTCCAATTTTAGAGTTTCTTTTAACCCTTCAATTGTGACATCGAATGAATCTTTGTTGTTTTTGATCGTTTCCTCCGATTTCATGATCTTCAATTGGTAAGATGCCTTGTTGTCTTCAAGCCTTTTCAACAGATCATTGATGGATTCCTTATCAACCCTAATAACTTGCTCTAACTCGTCAATTTTGGATTTATCCAACTTAATTGTTTTTTCCATTTTATCGACAACAGATTCACAAAATTCCTTATTTTTCTTAATTTCATCATGTAACTCCTTGATCGTAGTTTGTGAGCTTTGCTTATCCATTTTAATAGTTTCTTCCAATTCATTAATCTTAGACTTTGAAGTTTCCTGTAACTTTTCAATTGTTGCTTGTGAGGTCTCTTTGTTTACTTTCATAGCTTCTTCTAATTTACCAATTGTAGCTTGGGAAGTCTCTTTGTTAATTCTAATTGTTTCTTCCAACTTGTTAATCGTCGCTTGTGAAGTCTCTTTGCTAGCTTTTATGGTTTCTTCCAACTTGTCAATAGTCGCTTGTGAAGATTTTTTATTGGCTGCAATCCTTTCTTCCAACATCAACTGCATCGAATCTTTATCGCTTTTTAGAATATCAAACTCTTTATCATGCTTACCCTTCATTTCTAACAACTCATTCTTCAATGAATCAACTTCACTTTTCTTCAAACCATTCAATTCCTCAAGTCTCACTTCTAATGAACCATTGGTTTTCATAACAGAGTCTCTCTCTTTTTGAGCCTGTTCAAATTTCAACTTCCACTCATTAACTTCAATAACAAAACTTTTGCATTGATGGCTCAACGTCATGTATTCGTCTTCTTGAGCACCCAACAATCTCTTTAATCTTTCATTCTCACTACTCAATTCTTTAATCTTTTCATCGTTATTGCTATTATTGTTTTTAAACATCCGTGTCTTTCTTAATGTTGGGCTAGTTTCATCCATATCCTCCTCACCTACCCCACTACCAACATCCAGCTGATCATCATCACCATCTTCCTCGTCCCTAACTTCATCAATAATCACCGAATCTGAATCCCCATCATCATCTTGCTGTATCATTCGTTGATCAGCAATATTATTACTGTTGTTATTGTAGTTCTTGTTGTTCTTATTGATCTTGTTGTTCTTGTTGTTCTTGTTGTTGTCATGGGTATCTTCAAACTGACGTGCGATCATCCTCACGGTCGATCCGTTATTCAATTTTACCGACCGTGACAAGCCAAAACTAGATCCGTTTGTGTTGTTCAGTGGTGTTGATTGAGACTTACTACTTATTGAAGTAGGCTCATCACCTAACTTGAACCTCCTGTTGATATTATTGTTATAACCTGCTGGTGTCATTTCCTGTTGTTTCATTCTCTGTTTATTGATGTTGCTTTTATTTGATTCAATAAACCCCAGTTGGTTATTTTTATTTGAATCTGATAATGGAGTCATTGCTGTAGCTTTACTACCTCTTCTTTTTATATTGATGTTGTTATTGTTGTTGTTGTTATTGTTGTTATTGTTGTTGTTCATCGACTCTCTAACTTTGAAAAAATCAGAAGTGTTAACAGAAACGTTGTAATCCGTTTCCGTTTCCGTTTCCGTTGGTGTTGAACTTTCCAGACTCTCATCCCTGTTATTTGACTCATAATTCCTCCCTTCATTGTTTCCTAGTTTGCTCTTGTGACTATTATTGTTCTTGTCAAAACTGTTTGTGTAATCGTTATCATCATCATCAGAATCGAATTCTAAATCTAGGTTGGAAGCGTCGCTATAGTAAGCCTCTGATTCACCCAGTTTTCCAGTACTGTATTGACGTTGGTGTCCTCTAATCATTGTGACTTTTATTTCATTAATCTATTTATACCACTATTATCACAACTATTACCACAACTATTCACTAACTGTTAGTGTTACTAAGTAAGGCTGTTCTGGTAGTGATAGTTGTAAGATAAACAAGATAAACAAGGTAAAAACATACATAAATAAATCAATTGTGATCTATTTGTTATTTATTCACCTGTTTATTTTTACGCGCTCGCTTTAAAAAAGTTAATAGTGCAAGCCGGACAAAAACTTCAAAAGGCTGTGCTTTCAACACCAATCTTCATCAATTCCATCTATTGATTAGGGGGTTTGTTCTTTTCTAACAGTGAAAAATATACGTAAATAAATAGATCATTAAAATAAATAGACAAAGCAAAGAGGGAACATGTTTATAAATAAAAAATAAAAAAAAACGAATAAAAGTTACGAGCTCGAATATAGTATAGTATTTTATAGACAGATATGTTGTTTTAATCACTTTTAGGCAATATCACTATTTTCTCCAACAAGACTCTTTAACTTGCTGTTGATCTCTATTAACCGTTCAATTTCTTCAACAGCTTGATTCATAACATTAAACTTAGACATTGACTTTCTTTTTGATTTCGAACCTGTTTTGGATAGCCTGTTCAAATACATCGGTGACAGTTCAATCTGATAAATTAAATCATTGAATGCAGCCTTAATTATTGCCCGACGTTTTTGTTCGGATGAGGTATGGTTCAATTTCTTTTCAGCATTTGTTAATGTGGATTTCTTAATGCTGCTACTGGTATCGTTATTGCTATCATTTTCAGAGTTGCAGTTGCTGCTGCTACTGCTGCTGTTTTCAGAAGTATTATTGTTTGGAATATCAATGATTGATTCTTGTTTCAATTTCCGCTGTTTTGGTTTTGTTGGTTTTGTTATCTTCATTGAATCAGACTGTTGTTGTTGCTTTTTAGTTTGTTTCAATTTGAGCTTCCCACTGCTAGCCATGTGTAGTTTATCGTTATCATTATCTTCATCTTCTACTTTAATAGTAGTAGTAGTAGTATTAGCTGTTTTTGTTGTCATTGGTACTGGCATAGAAGCACTTGTCTCATCGCTGTTGGATCGTTTATACTTATTTGATTTCTCAGAAGATGATGAAGACATTGGATCTATTGAATGCCAATGTTTTGATAAGTTGTTTAAAGATTGATCGTTTGCAATCGAGTCTAGGAAATTTTCCAACGCTGAATATTCGGTCAATGACAACAAGTCTGCATTTTGAACCTGGTTTGATTGTTGTTGTTGTTGCTGGGATAAAATGTTTGCTGAATAACTCAAGTTATTGAAGGTTGTTAAAACGTTTCTTGTGTTTGGTGAAACAGGCGAACCAACCAAACTGTTCCCAGAACCAAACATTCCAGACGTTGAAAATTTCGGAGACTGATAAAACAGTGTTGGTCTATTCAACAGTTCGTTTCTTTGTTGCTCAAATAAAAATCTCACATTATTTGGGTCGTGGTATTGATCTTGATCAGGTGTTTGTGGTTGTTGTTCGTTATTATCATTAAGTTGTTGTGGTTGTTGGGTAGTTGCCTGTTGTTGTGGTGGTGGTGGTGGCTGTTGTGGTTGTTGTGGTTGTTCTTGTAACTGCTGTTTCTGTATCTGGAGGAAATCTGGGGATAGAGGTCTTGGGTATTGATCTGATGGTGGTGGAGGCAGCGAAGTAGTAGTAGTGGTTGTGGCACCTTTAGGTGGTGGGTACATGAAAGCGCTATTTATTATTGGGGATAAGCTTGATGAAAAATTAGTCGTTGAAGGCGTATGGGTCAGTGGGATCAAAGAAGAACCAGCTGAAGTTGAAGATTGGGTCGATGATGATGAGGATAACGAATTTAAGCTATTTGAAGAAGAAGAACCTGGTTGTTGTGTTTGTTGTGTTGCATTTGAAGATGAAGAAGCTGAAGAAGATGAAGGAGGAGGAGGAGGAACTGATGTTGTTGTTTGAAGGCTATTGGTAACGCTATTGAAAAACCCATTCAAACTGATAGTTGAAACATTGTTGGAATTTATTATGTTTGGATTATTGCTGCAGTTATTATTGGTATGTAAAGTCTCATTAGTGATCAACATATAGGCTGTATCAAAATCCAAGTAAGATGAGAAATAGTCTGGTACATCTTGATTCTGGTGTAAATTTGACGTTGGAGTGAATAAAGCATTGTTGTTCAGTATTGGAGAGAAGGATATTGGAGATTGATTGTTCAGGTTGGGTGTACTGCTATTTTTTATTGACATTTTTAATGTTATATGAATACATACATATATATATATACGTATGTATGTACAAGAGACTGAATAGATGATTTATAATGTGAAAAGTTTGGAAATAAAAAAGACAGTTTATTTCTTCCTCTTCTTTCTTCTTCCTTGTTCTTCTTGAAAGATTCACTGAAGAGGAAAATCGATTATGAATAAGAGAAAGAGGCCGAGAGTGTATAATATTACTCTGCACGTGACCCCCCCAAAAAAATCACATGCTTCCTCATATTCCCTTGCTATTCTATCTATATATATATGTGAATATATATACTAGTTTGATCAGTTAGAACTCGGTTCGGATTCGGGATGTTTTTTACTCCACTTTTTAGATCATCATCAATATCAGTATCATCTATATTTCATCTGATTTCACTGATGTATTTGGTATGATTTTTCATCTGGGGTTTCCAATTTTTATATTGAAGTATAATATGTAAGTGACGATCATTCGTGTTACTTGTGTGTTAATAACCAGCGGTTATCTATCAATTACACTACTACTACTGCTGCTACTAATATTTAACAATAACTATATAATTTGTAAGAAGATATAAGTAAATTGTCTTGAAAACAGCTACACTGTGTAAAAGCGAAACACTCACAATCACACAAATGAAATTCAACTTGATATGATGATATAAAATGATGACCACATGGATTATGAGGAGATGAGTATGGACATGGGCAAAGTTTTTCGCTCGGGATTATTATCATCAATGATCCCCCGCATTTAGTCATTTGAATCATTAAGGATATTTCATCCACTTACTAGTTCATCTTATTATTCTTGCTACTTATTATCTTTTATTTGAGTTGGCAACAGTTCTAATTAACGCCTTCAACAGCAGTGAAACAGATTCCCAAGAGAGACGTGGTGGTGACGTAAGCGAACTCATCAACGAACATAAGAGATGAACTGTTTCCCTTGACTGTTATTGATTTTAACCGATCAAATGATCATACTTTAAGGTTTTTGACCTTCTCTAGTTTTGTCTGTATGCGATGTATATGATGATTTAGAAGTATAATGTACTTTGCAAGTTATTCAGTTGACAATTGGTGTTTATATTTGTTGAAGATTACGCAAGAAATGTAAAGAGGCACAGTAATCACTAGTATGCGGCTGACAACAGTGCAGTTTCAAACAATTTTTTTGTTCGACCGTATCTGCTGAAATATACTTTCATATTCATAAAAGAAGAACCGTATCTAGGGGTTCAATTCAAATAATAAAACACATATTTCAGTGGTAAGATCTAGTGGTTGGCTTAAGTTCATACCCCATCACATCAAGCTTAATCATAATTAAGAACTTCGTTCTTCAAGGAGAGTCTCTCACCTAGACAAACCTTTATATAGTCAACTAAAAATAGAATGAGATGGCTTCCAATAGAGAAAACAAAGAGAGGGCCAAAGACAACAAGGGCCACCAGGATACAAATAGCTTAAATCCATTTATGCTAGAGGAATCTAAACAGGAATTTCTCGAGGTTCCAAACAATTCAAGAACACCTGGTAGTTCACGTGTTTCTCCTGCTCATTTCCAATCGATACCTAAAAACCATATTTTTAATCCATTCAATGATTCAAATGACGATAAAAAACGCCAAGAGGAGATAGATAATGAATCAACAGTGCCAACTTTGAACATATTGACACAGAAATTGCTTGAAACTGGGACTTTAAATGATTCTCATACCACCTTCTCATCGAGTTTAAACCAAACATCAAGACCCATTTCGATACCATCACCGAAAATCAATTCCAACTTGGCTGGTCTATCAATTTATATCCCTCAGTCCTCCTCACCTCCGTTAACCTCAATAAGCCCAGCTTCAGTTAGTGAAACTGTTGATAAATTATCAGCAGTTTCCCCTATTGTCTTAGACCTTGATGATGTCGTACTTCGTGATGATATTTGCGATGGGTTGAATATAGCACTTGATGATCAAAACGGAGGAGTATGGATGCCATTGCCCGATAATGTTTCCACTCATAAAGATGAATTAGGCAGATCTTCAAGTAGCAATGTGGCAAGTTCAAGACCATCCTTTGAATCCTCAACTCGATTAATTAGAACATCAGGTTCATATTCAAGAAGAAACGATTCTTTCTATCAAGATTTAGAAATATCAAATGATCAGTATGAAAGTATACAACTAGATGATTTATCTGTTCCGACCACTGGGCCAGAAAGCAAGAAGCGAAAGAAAAGTAGCGGATATGATGAACCACAAATCACAACCAACTACTATCTTGACGTCCCATCAGGGGCAAATAGCCCAATACTCCCTTCAACACCCCTGGTACCTACCATTTCTATAAATGAAAGTTTTTCAAACAATAACACTAATACATCGAAGGTGAGTCAACCCAAAAAAGCCTTAATGTCGCCAGGTTTCCACATTTCATCCGCCTTCAAAAACTTCTCCGCAAAAGTGAACGCCAACGCAAGCACTGAAAATGATGACGAGGATGACGCTGAAAATGCAGAAGAAGAAGAAGAAGAAGAAGAAATTGGTGCTTCAAACGAGTTACTCAATGATGACCAAATAGATCTCTCTCTCAAAGATGAGGATGTTGAATACACTACTCATGTCAATCCATTCGCCAGCACTTCTTCTAGAACTTCTAGAAGTAAAAACTTAGTTCCAGAAGTCTCATCATTGGTACTTAATGACGGAGTTTCATGTTCTTCAATTTCCAATAACGGTTCAATACTGAGTCAAACGCTTGATAACGGATCAAATTCACCTTCTCTTTCAACTCAACTACCACATGCACATAATCAGGTTCAAGAGAATCTCTCTAAGAAGGTATTATTTGGAAATTCATTTGGTATATTCCCGCCAAACTCAAAGATAAGAACATTGTGTCACCAAGTTGTTTCAGGTTCAATTTTCAATCAATTAATGACCTTGTTGATTTTAGTTCAAGTTACTCTTTTAACGTACCAACAATGGCAAGCCAAAAGAGGCTATGTCTTCAACAATGGATACACGCATCTAGATTGGGTAATCGCCATTTTTTACCTTTTTCATACTGCAGAGATGATTATGAAAACAATTGCATATTGCTTTTATGATGATTCTCAGTTGTTTAAGGAGTTACAACTTTACAAAAAACGTAACTTATTATTAAGATACTATGATCGATTGAAAGCTACCAAAAATGAAACCCTTAAACTTTTTAAAAAAAGGATGAACCATCACCAAATTGGGTCAGATCCTCAAGACGATGGATCCACTGATGAAGCAAAGAACAACAAATCAAGCCCTAATGGGAAGGAAGATCCAAGAACTAAACCAATGCATACTGTTACTGTTGACCCTGAACAAAGCAAACTCCCAAAATTTACAAGAGCCTATTTGAGAACAGATTGGAACAGATTAGATTTTGTTTCCATAATATCATTTTGGATTTCTTTCTTTTTGTCCATGAGTAAGAATGATTTGAAACATCAAGTAATGATTTTTCGATCTTTAATGTGTTTGAAAATATTAAGATTGTTAAATATAACACACGGTACAAGATCAATTTTAAAATCTTTGAGAAAAGCAGGATATGAAGCAAGGGACGTGTTTTTATTTTTGTTTACATTTTGGGTTTTATTCAGTATAGTTGGTGTTCAATCTTTCAAATCCTCTTTACGTAGACAATGCGTTTGGATCAATCCTAACAATGAAGCAGATACTTATTTGAACGAATTTCAATTCTGCGGTTCTTTTTTGGACCCTGAAACAGGAAAATCACTTCCTTACTTATATTCAGATGGAACACCTGCCTTATATGCAAAAGGGTTTACCTGTCCAGTTAATTCCAAATGCATATTATCAGACAATCCATATGGCGGAACCGTTAGTTTTGATAACATTTTTCACTCTATGGAAATGGTGTTTGTTATTATCACTGCTAATACATTCACTGATATAATGTATTATGTGATGGATAGTGATGACATGGCAGCTTCGTTGTTTTTCATTTTCGGTATATTTATTCTCGTTGTTTGGTTACTGAGTTTGATAATTGCAGTCATTATCAACTCCTACAAGGCCCATAGTTTTATTTTAAAGCAAAGACAAAGATCAACTAAGAAGGGTTCAATTGATTTTCAAAATCTAAAAACACAATATGATGATTTTGTTTCAAATTATAAGTTGTTCAGCAAATTTATGAGTTTTAGTTTTATTCCAAATCTATTCATTCTATCAGATTTCATTATTCAAGCTTTAAAAAATTCAAATACTTCATTTGAAGGTAATAGCCGTTTCTACCGAACTGAATGCATAATTACACTTCTTTTAACTCTTGAAATTATAGTTAGATTTGCATTTTTCGTACCAAGAGACCACTGGAAAGTCTTTTTTTACTCAATTTTTAACTGCATCGATTTATCACTTGCTATCATTACATCCATTATTGTATTACCTCCTGTTTATCATCGATTAAATAATGATTTTTACGGTTGGTTGACATTTTTCCAAATAGCTAGGTTTTACAGAGTTTTTATGTCAGTAGGATTTATTAAAAATGCTTGGAAGTCTGTGTTCAAAAGTACGAAACCATTTTTTGATTTGTGTATATTTTTCTTTTTGGCTATCTTTTTGTTTTCTATTATTGTGTCTAGATTATTCGAAGGTTTAATCCCCGAAGATGAATATTTGGATAGTGATATGCTAATTATGCACAATTTGCCTAATGTGATGTTGTCTTTGTACGTTGTCACTTCAACTGAAAATTGGACATCAATTTTGTACTTGGCTCAAGAATGTGGAAAGAATACATTCACTAAATTTTGTGTTGCATTATACTTAATATTTTGGTTTATATTCTCCAACATGGTCATTTTGAACATCTTTATCGCCATCATCACTGAGAATTTAGGAGTTGTTGAGGCTGAAAAGAGAAAGAAACAAATCCAACAGTTTTACTTGAAGCTGGTCAGATCATCAAATAAAGAGAATAGTCATGGGTTGCTTGATATCATCAAAGGAAGATTAATGAAGCCAACTACCCAAAAGCATGTGACGAGTGATCAAATGCTTGAACGTATGAAGAAACTGACGAATGATATGAATGAAGCTGACAATGCAAGCCAAAATAGCAGTGTCCGGTTCTCTAGTACATTCACAAATAATAAACCGGAAGAGAAGAAGAGTTTGATTTGGGATTGGCTAAAGCCCAAAATAGAGCTATTACCCTTATACAAAGAGGTTTGTTTGCTTATTGACTACTTCAACATCACTACTCGGTTTAAGAGATTTAAAGAAAAAATTTACCCTTCGAGGTCAAAATCCAATGCTTCAAATGATTCAACTGATCAGATCTCAGCTGTAAATACTGATTTGTTACCTGATAATCTCGATAATAATACAGAGTTTGATACGAAAAAATATCTCGCTGATAATCCATCGTTCAATACTTCTTTATATATTTTTTCTCCACAACATAGATTCAGAAGATTTTGCCAGAGGATTGTACCGCCAGGGAATGGTAAGAGGATTGAAGGTGTTGAACCAACTCCAATAGTGAAGGATATATTTTACTGCGCCATGTTTATTGCAACCATTGCCATTGTCGTTATAACTTGTTACACCACACCGATATATAGAAAGGAAAATGGGTTATATGAGAAGAATTGGAACTGGGCAGTGAAGTGTGATTTGTTTTTCACATTATTATTTACTTCTGAATTTTTGATCAAGGTCATTGCCGACGGATTTTTATTTACTCCAAATGCATATCTGAGATCATCATGGGATGTAATTGATTTTATAGTGGTGATTGCTTTTTGGACTACATTTTTAACAGAAGTTCACAACAACAGCGTGATTGTTTTCGTGAATGCTGAAGCTAGAGCTTTAAATGCGTTGAGATTGTTGACTATCACTCGTCAATCTAAAGAACACTTCCACATTGCTGTTATTTCCACTTCCAAGAAAATGATCACCGTTTCACTTCTTTCTTTATCGTTACTGTTGCCTTTCTCTTTATGGGGATTGAACCTTTTTGCAGGAAAGTTGGGTTATTGTACGGATGGAGAATCCACAATAGCAGAATGTTCACTTGAATACACACAAAAGGTTTTCAACTGGGATGTTTTGACTCCAAATGTTTACGCAGAGCCGATCCTTCAGTTCAATAGTTATAAAAGCTCTATTTCGACTTTATTCCAAATTGTTTCATTGGAAGGTTGGACTGATCTATTGTCCAATTTAATGAACAGTACTGGTTCAGGATCCGTCCCTGAAACGTTTGCTAATCCATTAAATGGTATGTTCGTTATAGTGTTCTTGTTCTTTTCGACTGTTGTTATTTTGAACTTATTTGTTTCTTTGATTATCAGTAATTACTCCGTTCAAACTGGTGTCGCATACCTCACTGAAAACCAACATGCCTGGTATGAAGTTAAGAAAGTATTGGGCCAAGTTCAACCATCTAGAAGAAAGGATACTACAAATATGCATAGTTTTAAGAAAAGGTGTTACTTTTTGGTTGTTGAGAAGAACAAGATATGGATTGGAATAACAAACTTTTTTATCTTGATTCACTTGTTTGGTTTGTTGACTGAAGTGTATCCTGCTAACAGAACTGATAACGCTGTTAGATACGCTATATTTGTTTGTTCTACATCCGGTCTATTAATAAACAGTTTGCTTACCCTTTATGCGTTAGGACCAGAGCTCTTTTTCCGAAACAGATGGAACATATTCAGACTATTTGTACTTCTTGGTGGTTTTTCATTATCGGTTATTGCTTACAAGATTTCAAGATCGAGTACATATGCAAACATCAATAAATTGTTCTTGGTGAATGTTTTGTTATTTTTAGTTCCAAGAATAGACACACTAAATCAACTATTGAAGTTTGCATCTGCAAGTATACCATCCCTTGTTGCGCTGCTATACACATGGTTAGTATTGTTCTTAGTTTTTGCCATTGCATTGAATCAAACTTTTGGGTTGACAAGATTAGGTGAAAATACGTCAGGGAATTTAAACTGTAGAACAGTGTCGAAGTCATTGATTTTGCTATTTCGTTCAACCTTTGGCGAAGGTTGGAATTACGTCATGCAAGATATGAGTTTGGAATCACCTTTCTGCTACGGTGACGAATTCGCTGGCTCAGATTGCGGTAACTACAAGCTTGCATATTTATTATTCATTACTTGGAATATTCTATCAATGTACATTTTTTTGAATATTTTGATTTCTGTTGTAATTAATAGTTTCAGTTACGTTTATCATGGTTCAGGCCCACATTCTTTGCTAACTAGAGAGGAAATCAGGAAATTTAAAAAAGCATGGAATCAATTTGATTATTTGGGTACCGGTTTGATGGATCCTAAAGATTTACAAAAATTTCTAAGTTCTTTAAACGGTGTGTTGTCATGCAAAATATACGGTCCCAATTACTCCGTGCCGAAGATTGCATCCAAATGTATCATTAAGAATAGTGAAAATCCTTACGATGTGAGTTTGGATACAAAGAAGCTTGATCAAATTTTTTCTACAATTGATTTTAATAAAGTGAAAGAGCGCAGGAAGCGTTATAATAGGTTAGTTATCGAAGCGCAACTTAACATGCTTGAAACTGATGATGGGCCAAAAATTCAATTCACTGAACTTCTACTGCTAGTTGGTTACTATTCAAGATTTGAAGATAGTACTTGTTTAACACTTGAGGATTTTGTTAAGAGATATATTGTCACCAAGCGTATCAACACAATTATCAGAAGACTGAAAATTGAATCCACCATACGGATGGTTCTATCACGCTTGAGATTCAAAAGTAACAATAATACTGAATTATCACGGACAACGAGGAGAGACAATAGTGATATCGGCGATGGTGGCTTCAACTATCAAAGTACTTTCATCAACGCTGATATAGAGGAAGAAAGCAGTTACATTGGAGGTAAAAACGTCGGTGAGAATGATGAAGATAATATTTGTTTCAATCCATTCAAGAATAACACTCTGTATAGATCGGTATCTGAAACGAGTATGAATCCATTTGCAGATAGATATAAAGATTCTCAGGCTCCAGATATAGTGTTTTCATCACCACAAACACATTCAAATATTGATTGCAACACAGTCGAAACTCAGGGAGATTTGGATGACAGTGTTTTAACTGATGTTGATTTCAGTAAATGATAACTCTCTCTATTACTACATAATTACTGTGAATGTTCACAACTTCTTTTTAATTGGATTTTTTTTACTGTATATTGATAAATACGTAAGCATACAAGTTTTATTGAATTAGGAGCGATAAAAGTATACGTATGCCAGCAACCCCATAACTACAGTTCACACGATCTACACAGAAGACAGCAGGTTCAAGTACGCAATTACTTGAAAGTACAGGGAAAGAAATAGCTTGAATAGTAATCAACTAACTAACCAGATCTCAGGGTAGCTTTCTATTATTAATTACACTGCCGTGTTTTATTTTAGAGATGGAGTGAGGATTCTAGATTTAAATTAACCTAACAAAGTAATCAATTATCCTTTTTTTTAGCCCTTTTAAATCTGTCTTCTCTTTCCCCTCCCTCCTTCCTTTTTGCCTTCCAAACTACACAAACTAGATGAAGTATTACAATTAACTTGAGTCAAGTTAAAACAAACGTTGTTGAAGCAACAATATTAAATTGAGTATACATATATATGCACATATCTAAAATAGTCAAATCTTTTTCAAATCTTCTTGGCAACAACACCGGAATTCAGTCTATTTAAAATCAATTCATCAGTTTCTTCCACCTTATTTTTTTGAATAACACCAGCAGTCTTCAAGATTGATTTGGTGTTTAGGATATTTTTCTCAAAATCAATCGATTTAACATCTTTACTGAAAACGACAGTCTTTTGCCATTCTTTAGCATCTTCCAATGAATAATCCAGATTTTCAGCAATGAATTCAGCAGCTTCTTCAAGATTGGACTCATAGTATTCAATACCTTTCTGCAAACAGCTCAAAAAATTATCAATCACCCCAGATTTATCAATATTGGATGTACCAACAATGACCCATGATGACCAAGGCGTATAAATCTCGCCAATGTTTTTAATCTCTTTATTGTCATAGTATTTCTTACTGGTGAAATATTCCCACATGAACGCATCACTATTTTCTACCTCATTTTTCAAATTAACAGAATCTCTCAAATTTTTGAAATTGTTTAAAATCGGAAAGGATTCGTAATATCCTTTACCATCAGCGACTTTCTTGAAACCTTGTTCTAAAGCCAACACAAATGACATAACATAAGAACCTGATCCAATTCTGCTGACACCAATTCTTTTACCTTCCAACTGTTCTTTACTTGTCAATTCGTCCCTATTTGAACCAGTAGATATGGCCCAACATAATGGTGAGTCGACATAGGTGCCCACAATTTGGTAATCTCTATCGTCTCCTTCACAAATACCCCTAACAAACGCTTCAGTTAATCCAATGGCAATGTCTATCTCTTGTGCTTTAAGAGATTGTATCAAGTGGCCAGAACCAGATGGGTATGGTAATAGTTTCACCGGTGGGAGGTTGCCGTTTGCTTTAAAGAAACCCTTTTGGTCGCAAAAGTGAAGTGGTGTTGAGAAATGTTCTGGAATGTAACCAACTTTCAATGACATTTTGTTTGTTCGTTTGTTTTTTTTCCTTGTAATAGATAATGGGGTAATGGGGTATATATATTGTTGGAAGGTTGTAAAAGTGTCGTATACAAATAAATGTTTTTTTTAGCATGTGTGTCTCTTTGATTTCTTCGGAAATAATTTGAAACCGGTGGAAAGTGAATAAATAAGCTATTTCGCAGCGCACACACACACTCCACACTCTCCACACACTATATGAAAAATAATTAAGTGGAGTGGAGTTGGATTAGTGTGTAAGTGCTTATTTTTCAACTACAGAGCAACGATCCTATCAACTGGATATATTTTAAGCATTAAAATTCTACTAAATAAGATACCGAAAAATATTTTAAACTGTACATAAATCTATATCTTTTTCTAAAGGATATATCCTATCTTCTTTTATAAATACAAGGTGTTAATAACCATTCACCTTCAGGCTTAATATCTCTTTTACGTTCCAACTTTTCAGCTTCGTCTTCATCTTCAATAAATTTACTTCTCTTCAACTCCTTGTTCTTTCTCTCTTCTAGAATCTCTTGTGGTGGTTTAAAAAATTCAAATCTGGTAAACATCGTATTGCTATCATCTGTAAATTTATGGAAAAATCCCAATTTTTTCAAAACATTGATAAACTCCTCACCTTTCTCGTCCCTCAATCTGGATTTAATCTCAGCAATCCATAATTCCCCTCTTGGTGCAATCAATCTATAAGCTTCCTTGATAAAATCCAAGAAATTCGTACCCATTAATGCTAAACAAAACACAACAATAGTACATGATTCATCGGGCAATGGAACGTTTCTAATATCAGCAACGGTGATCTTGTTATTAACTTTCTTCAAATCAAATGAATGAACATCAATTTTCAAATTCTTACCATATCTAGCAGATCCAGCACCTCCACCACCATTGTTCATTTTTTGCTTTTTATTCCCACCATTCTTGACACTTTTCAAGAATCTCTCAACATCATATGCAAGTTGCGCTTCACCACATCCCATATCGGCAACAACAACTTTCTTATCGTTACCAATACCAGGTAACCCACCAGGTGCGTTAACGTTTCTAGTTGTACCCCTGATTCTAATTTGCCTCACAAAGACATCAACTGGGTTTTCAGGCCACGATTGAACTTGGGATCTAAAACCTTTGTGATATTCATCAAATAATTCAGGTTGATCTTTGATTAAAGCTAATGCTTCTTCGGATTTGATAGTGTATAATTGTTCATTGATCCATCTGAATCTTGAACCTGATAATTTAGCCATCATTTTTTGTTGTAATGGTGTTAGTTTCGTGGTGGTGGTAGTTGTTGTTGTTAGCTTTTGTGGCTCTGCTGGCATTGATTTACTTTTCTGTTCTTGTTGTTTCTTCAATGGTTTATTAGACTTTTTAGTTTCTTGGCTGTTTTCAACGGTAAGTTCATCTTCAGTAATAGTAGCGTTTGCAGCTGCATCTTTATCATCAGCCTCTTCAGTATGTTTTCTTTTCCTATCTTGATTTAATTTATTTGCCTTTTTATTCTTGATATGTTCCTTGTGAGCCTTCTTCTTTTCTTTCTTGGATGCAGATTCATGAGGTTGAACTTTAGCAATTTTCTTGCTATCTAAGCCCCAGCCTTCAACTTCAAATAAGGACATTATATGTGAATGAAATTGTGTTTTTTGCTTGTCTTATACTATTAAATCAACGTTTTGTCTAGCACTTTTTAAAAAAACCTTATCTTCTCTTAAATGTTTATTAGGGAAAATTTTTTTATCAAAGAAGTATATTATTTTTTTCTTGGTTCATTTGGTCGTGCTGTAATTATTTATTATAAGGCTGTGCTATTTATGGATTCTTGAAAACCTCCTACTTTGTTTTACTAGTGTTTTTCTCCAAGTGCTGTTGCTGGTCTCGAAAAAAATAGAAAAAATAACGGTAGCATGATAGTCAACGTTGGTTATATGAAAGAATTACTTTGGAGGAATTTTAATTAAACCAGGGGTTGAACTTTTTTTTCTATGTAGATTAAACAAAAAAGAGGTACAATTAAGAGACAAGAGTGAGAAGACAAAAGAGAAGAAACAGTAATTATGATAATTATAATAGGGGTAGTCGTAATGGTATTAATACAGTAATATTGAGAAAAGTGTAAAAAGAAGAAATATTCTAAATTATTAATAGAGAGAAATTCGTAAGAATCACAATAAAGCTCAACAATATAGGCTTTAAATGAAGCAAGAAAAAAGGATGGGAGAAAGAAAGAAGTAAAGAAAGGAAGAAAAAAGGGGAACAAGCCAGGTTAAGGAAAACTCAACCATCTTGAAATTGTTTTAGTCAGAAAAGAAGAAAAAACAAATATCGTGTTCCTTATTATTTGTAATTTAAACTATTTTCTTCAAAGGATATTATTGTGCGTGATCTGTGTAGCAATAGGATTAGCACCAGTAGTATCGTTTAAACAACTGTAACCGGTAGCAGTATTACCAGATGAATTAGAATGACTATCTTGGTATAATTGAGAACCGGTGCTGGCATGTGCTTGATTTTGCTGCTGCTGTTATTATTTCTGCAATTTTTAGTTTAGTTGTTTAAATAGTGTTGCTGATATTGAGAAAGAGGTTGGGGTTGTGAGTAATATGATGGATACGATGTTGCGTTGCCTGTTGGTGCAACGGTTGAGTTTCCTGAAGTTAAAGTGGATGATGGTAACGCTGGTGATGACGTGTTTGCCGGTAGTTGGCCTGGTTTTGGTATATTGTCAGTTGTTGCAACTCCCTCATCTTGTTCAATACCTGCTTTGATTGTTGGTGAGAAAAGTTTTTTGGTATTTTTGCTGCTTAATTTTTCACGTTTGGATACGTTGATCGCTTCATCGACAACCACTTGTGGTTGTGGCTGATAGCATGGTTCCTGTTTCATTAATGATTCTGCTGTAAAGGTACCTTGTTGTAGAATTCTGTTGATATCCTTAACAAAGATGGGATACAGCATATCAACAACAGCTTCACGTTGAGCCATAGCAAGTGCTCGTTCAAATGGGATCCATACACCTTTTAAATGCATAGAACCAATTTTAACAACATGTCTAATTTTTTCAGCCTTCAAAATACCATCACGACGTCCTCTTGTCATTTTAGCAACGTTCAAGAGCTTTGTACCGTTAATCATATTGTTATCGGCCCTTCTAACAACACTAACTCCATTGGCTTCAACTTGGTAACATAAGGTTTTTTCATCTTCCCACATTGTTGTGGTAATCTTGGGTCTCATACCAGCCGGTTGGATCTGACCCAGTGATGAACTTAGTATACTTGCACCAGCTACAGTAAAAGGCATGTAACCATTTGGATCGTATGGTCGATACATGTATGGATAGCTATCGTATCTGTAGTATTGGCTTGGTTGACCATCTGGTTGGCTAGAAAGATAGTAGTGACCACCGTGGTTGTAATTAGGTTGTGGTGGTGGTAGCGGTGGCGGTTGTGGGGCACTAGTTAGCTGTGAAGCAGAAGACATTGGTTGTGGTTGTTGTATTTGAGCACCATATTGATAGTACGATTGACTGTTTGGATAAGAGCTTAGTTGGCTGTATTGGTATGCAGGGTATTGCTGTTGTTGTTGTTGCTGCTGCAGCATTTGATACTGTTGTGATTGTGGGTCTGATGCTAGATTATGAATCGGTCCTATATCTGTCGCTGTTGAGTTTGGGTATGTTGCTTCGTAATTGTACCCTCTACTCAACGAATTGTAGGGTTGACCGGATTGAGGTTGTGGTGAACCGTAAGATTGATACGGCATTTGTTGGGGTGGCATTTGTTGATATGACATTGAGAATTAATTGGATGAACTTATAGCTGAGTACTGTTTATAAGCCGACGCCATTTAAGATTAGGTACTGCTTCTTTAGATTAATGGTTTGAGTGTTTTTTCAAATGCTCTTTTTGTATATCCTTGGTTGTTGTATTTTTTTTCTTTTGAGGAAAACTGGTAGCCACTATGTCTTTGAGAACTGTATTGAAACTATGCCGAAATGGATCTTTAGAAGCTCCCTCAAAACTCAATGCTTTTATTTGAAAACCGATTAACACAAAGAAAGGGGTTCAGGCTGGTAAAAAGATACTCGCCAGCTTTCACAATAGGAGTGGAAATTGAAGTAATCCGGGCGATCCAGTAAAAAATAAATGTTGATCGGCTTGTAGAAATGTGTCTGTCACCAGTTACGGGCAGGAGAGATGATAAGAGGATTCTACTTGTATAGTTGAATAAAGGTATTAAGTAGCTGATAAGTGAACAATGAGGGACTGTAGAGATGAATTTTCCTTGGACCTAGTTTCTTAGATGGGTCACAGCTTGTGGAGGTGGCAGAATGAAAGAAGGAAATCAGTGATTTGTTTTGTTCGTGTTTTCAAATCTATAAAAGGTGTAATTTGCTTTTCTAGAAGAAGATTATTTGAAAAACTTGATGAAAACTATAAGTTCTGCGTTGCTCTTGTATAGCGATTCAAAACAAAACAAAAAAAAAGAAAGAACAGTAGGAAAAGAACAGATTTTCAAGCAAAATGTGGTGTATAAAGTGTCAATCAAGTAAGTAAACCTATAACGAGGGAATGATATTTTTTGAGAGTAAAAAAACAAAAGACAAGGTAAGGTTTAAGATTGGACTGAAATCAGAAAATCCTTTTGTTGTTGGTAATTTTTGATCTTTTGTGTCCGTTGTAATGCTAGCTTGGTTGTTGGGATTGGATAAATACAACTTTGCTGGATTGATTTGATTTTATTATAGATCTGATCTTGATCAAATCGTAAGTTGAAATTTTTGATCAGTTATAAGGTACACTAAGAAATCTCACGGGGGCGAGGGGGGGAATTCGGTGGGTGTTTTAGTTTATATATACAAACAAACTACACATCCCAATTTGAATAAGATTAAGTTTCAAAAAAAAAGTCCGGCATGAATAAGTATGAAAAGCCGATTACTGATGGACGCATCAATAGGTTGTTGAAATCGAATATTGTTGCATCTGGATGTGGTGTGTACCTTAGGTGCATTTCGGTTGGTTCGTTGGTTGGTTGGCAACACGGGGACTGATTATTACATTACAGGGAAAAAATAATAGAGCACACAAATAGAATATTAAGGAAAATGTCTGCGGGCGGACATGTGGGGACAAGCGGTTGGTGCTCCTGACAGAAAGAAATAGGCGCCAAACGATGCATTATAAATATGGTGAGGCAAATTGGCTGTTTTGCGTTGTCTTGTATGTGTCTGTTTTCCACTCTTTTTCGCCTCTTCCCTGTCAAATCCGCTCGATCACTCTCTTTTTTTGCTTGTACAATCTCAAAATCTAGTTTTCGCTATAAAAATCAACCACATCCTATTTGACGTTTGATATGTGGCTATTTCGATACATACTGTAATCTCTAGATACGCCTAGCATGCATGCATTTTTCAGATCTTTACTGAGCTAGTGGGATGAATGTTATATTTCTTTGATCTATCTCGCCGTATGTCAAAATTACGATAATTTTGAAAAATATCTGCAATCTGTCTAAGCAGAAAAAAGATGTTTGAAAATAGAATACATACATATAAGATAATGTATATGCATATTATTGTCTTCTTTGTTAGTTCCAGTTTTGATTGTTTGACGTGTTGTTGTTAGTTAGCTAAGAGTCAAATTTAGTCGATAGATGTAAAAATGCTTCGCTAATAGCCTTTAAATACTGCACCTTTTGCCTCTCCTCAGTAACTAATGCTGGAACACTAATTCCTAAATGTGTATATATAACGTCAGTTGAATCTTTGTATCATCAAGCAAAGCGCCTTCGCTTCTCATCTTCAGGAGACTGTAGAAACGCAGAGAGCGATCGATCGATACATCACCGGTAGCGGCGATTAGAAAACTTGGACTGGTGTGCCCTGACTGAGTACCTTTAAATGCTGCTCGCGCTTCTGTGTGGTTTGGTTTATGTTTGTTTCAGATTTATGAAAGGAAGGATTTGCATGGTGTTCTTATCTTCTTCTGTTGAAAAGGGTAGATGCTGGGAAACTAACTCTTTCCATTCATATTTCGTATCACATGCTGTCTATCACTCTAAAACGTTAAAGTCTATTTGAAAATGAAATAGTTTCCTTCAAAATCCTTTTTTTCAAAACAAGAACATGTTACCGTATGGCTGGAAAATCAGCTCTGACGTAGCTCTCTATTGAAAACTTCGCATACTGCATCATATTCTGTCATCGAATTTCATCTTCGGCAAAAACATTATAGTTTATTGCTGCATTAGTGCAGTTACTTGAATTGTGCAAACTTTTTCTTTATGTAGCTTGTTGTTGTCGTAAAGAACTATCGTATATCTGCTATGCATGTGCTTTACTGGTAGTCGATCATATTTGATTTTTCCGTAGCATTCATCTTTTTGTAGTTCACAACCGGCTTGTATAGCAAATTGTTAATGGTGATTTTCCAAAATATTGCAGGAAAAAAACTAGAATGAAGCAATATCTGGAAATGAAAAGTGAGTTGAGAGGAATTCTTTGCAAATTGGGCCAGTAGTTGGCACCCAGAGCCATTTTGCCAATAAATAGACTATTCCAACTATAATAATTAAATAATAAAAATAGTAATATGAGATAGCAAGAAAAATGCCCAGTTTATTGCCACAACTAGTATATCTGTATACATACATAATTATATACGTAAGAGAGACATCATTGACCTTTCTTTATTTTTTATTTTTTCATGACTGTTTTTTTTCATCTGTACGCTTTTTTAAAATCCCCCCTCACGGTTGAGTTTTTTGTCACACTTGAGGATGAGATTCTATATAGATAAAGGTTTTAATCTAAGATTTGCTCATATTTCCTCCACATAATAACTTGTTTCTTGAAACACGGTAAGAAACAAGCGAACAGCTAATGACACTGGCAGTCGACTAGTGAACTAGTAACTCATCAACTATCGAATGTATGCAAATGAAGATTTCACATGCTTTGTAGGTTTGTGTCTTCTTTTATTCCTTTTTAGGATCTGCGCGTGGAGGGAATATTACAGCGGATCTTTTTTTCGCAATATCAGTAAATAAGAATGCAAAGTTACTTGGTTCTGATCCTTTCTAACCCGGCTTATTCTACTTTGATAGCGTCGTTGAATTCAAACAGCTTTGGTATCAGTGCATTCTAATGTTGAAAATTGCAACATCTGTTATATATTAATTAACAAATGTTGGTTGTTCTCTATGTATATAGATCTTGTTATAGTATAACCTTCAGAAGGATAATTTTTGGTTTTTCGAAAGTATGGCAAGGTGAAGAAACAAAGTGATGAAGTTAATTTCTGTTCTGGAGCAAAAAAAGATAGACCAGTTGTTTATTCCAGAGTCGTTCTATTTGACTGCAAGTCTTGAACTCGGTTTATAATTTCTTATTCCCTTCTACACGAGTAACCTTTCAACCGATCATTTCCCTTTCTTCTTTCTTAGACAAAAACTTATGGTCATGATTGATTATAACTTTCTTGTTTTCAAAATTTCTCCGTAATTGATTGAAAAACGATGTTCGCATAAGCACCGTACCAGAAGCAGGGCTGTAATTATTGTCGTGTTTGTAGGATCCCAAACTTCCCTTTTTATTAATACTACATACATATCACGCAACAATTCGTATCAGAGAGCGCGACTAAGTTTTCATGATTAACAATTATTCAAAGCCTAGCAGCCTCGTGATCCGCTTAGTGCGGATAGTCCCCCTGTTACTAAATCGTATAGTATCGTCTATCCTCTAACTCTGAAAACCCCCCCTCCCTGTTTATTTGTTTCTTTTTCTTTGCGCATGCACCCAGCGTTGGAGTTGGTTCCCTTTACGGACAGTAGCAAAAACAGTAAGAACCTGCAGGATCTGCAGCACATTAGCTCGCGCGGTTCAATCTTCGGAGACTCGCTCCAATTTTGTATACAATTTGTTCAATGCCGATTCCGCTCCTGTTCGCTTCTCTTCACTGTCCAACTTTGGGCTGTTCAGTTTTGTATCTTAGATACACACTCCCGATCCCTCCTCTGTTTGTTTGAAATTAAATTTAAACATTCAACTTATAGACTCACAATTGCTAACTTTAATCGTTGAGTTATGACAACTAGACAAATTCAATTCTGATTGATTCTCGCTAGTAAAAAATAACGGAGAAGAAAATAGGATATGATGCTATAAAGATTGGATAGCCGGATTTGAACAGGGAGGCTTATGGTATATTACTCAAGAGTGTCCCCTAATGCCTATAACAGATGCAACTTTACTCATGCATGTCAGCTTGCAGCCTTAGTAGTTCGCTGCTAGTAATTTTAAACCATATCTAACCCAACTCAACCCAATCACACCTTATCTTAATTAGATGATCTTGTCAAAATAAACTTACATAGGATTCCAAATTGAGTTAACCTCTCTTATGTTGTTTAATGTGTTGGTTGGTTGTTTCAATGTCCAATTCAAAGTAGCTTCTAGTTGCTATTTGATCTATGCAAGGGAATGTGTGTATCACCATGTAAGGTTGGATATTGATCTGCTATGTTACTATATAAACCAGCCTTTCTAATTGTAAAAAAGATATTCATGAAAAGCTAATTACGTTTGATCATAAAAATAAACCCAATGGATGAAAAAAATAACATTACCAACCTAATTTTAGAATTATCCATCAACTTGCCTAGTCCCACTGAGGCAGAAAGGGGATTAATCAATATATAGCATGAATCTAGCTATTATAATAATAGTGAACGGAAAACTCATTGCGTTCATGCTGGTACTTTTAGAGATTAGCCAACATTCAAAGGCCGGCAGAGGCAGGCAGGTATTATTTAAGAGGATATAAGCATGGATGTGTGAGTCTAGTCTGCTGTTTCCTTTTTGTCATAGGAGTGGTATCACCAGCATAGACAATTTGATCGAAATGACCCTACCTATAGTTTCCGGCTTCCTATGTTTTAAAACTTATTGTTCGTCCGTCTGTTTATTCTTACAAAGTACTGAAGTATACCACTATAGGAGTCGGAATAGCAGGGGCACATCTAGATTCTTTGAAACTGGGAGAGAGAGAGATGCATTATGTTCTCCCTTTGTATTGTTCATCCATAAAATCTACAGCTTTAATCTTTAATGCAGAAAGGGGCAACAAAATTTGCTCATGTTTAAAACTGAGTAACGGAAACTAATAAAGGATATCATAAAACTTACTCATAAATGGGTATTAGCTTCATCATACCCAATCATACCAGAGGTGAAAGGAGCTTTAAATTTCTCTCTTCGTTTTCTCTAGGGTTTGATGAGAACCGCGGATTATATGAAAGACAATTTTCTATATATTCCCATATTTCCTTCGCCCTCATCATATTTTCCGTTTCTATTTGGGCTTCTTTTTGCCTTTGTTATTGTAGACATATCCGTGCTTTCTGAACCATGTTGCCATCCCGTGTATAATATGTATAGTATACTCAATGAAAAATAATAACAATGATTCATTTTAATTACTGTTGTAATTCTGGGTCCCTCAAAAAGCATCATAGCCCTCTGTACTGTTTTTTTTCTTAATTATCCATTTTCTATCTGCACGATAAGCAGGAAATAGGGGCTGAAATTTTCTATTTTCATTCTTGCATCTTCATGCAGGATAACGCATATTATTTACTAATGTTTGTATTAAAAACCTAATATATTGTGATGTATTATTTTCACCGAGTTGGATTTCCTTTTTGAGCTCGATTATAAAGTTCAAAATCTGTATATAAATATAAATGAGTGGATTGAATACGACGTATTCTTCGTTTTTTTAGTTTGTCGCCTGGATCGGGTTCTCTACCAATGCGCACAGAAAATCATTTTTCTTTCTTTAGTTTACAAAACACATTCTCCAATATCCCAAAGGTTGAAATAAGTGCTTGAACTTTGTCCTGAATCTCCAGATATTTTCTGCCCTAATGGAAGGCAGGAAATGAATCATCACATTAAAGTATATGTTGCTGAACTATGTACGATTGGAATGAGTTAAACGCACCATTCATGGCTATAAGCGTACTGAAAATGGTAGCTGTTCATTTAATAATCAATTAATTTATTATATTACATTTTTGAATTTTAAGAAAAAAAAATTATCTATGCCGGACGCTTTATTGTTAATCTAACAAATCCATGAACGAAGGATTGGATATTGTACTTCAGCAGTACTACTGTGTAGATAAAAAATAATATGGACGAGACCGGAGTCGAACCGATGACCTCTTACTTGCAAGGCAAGCGCGCTACCAACTACGCCACACGCCCAATTTTTTAATTTGTAAGGATTCCACCCCCAGAGATAATACTTCGTCCTCTTGATGCGACGCCGACCTTTTAACGGTGCGGCGCCTTCCTTATTAATATGTTTGTTTTGAGATTACTAAATTAGGAAATACCTCCGAGTTGCCGACAACAACGTCGACGCTCTACATTCTTACTATATATATTTCTATTTACTCTTTATACCTATTTAGTTACTTCTCCTATAGATTAAGGTGGAGGATTATATCGAGGATTGAGAAAACATTATCTACCCATTCCTAGTATCCCTACCTCTTTATGGGTATGAGTAGCACGGCTATCATCCAAGGTAGCTTAGTCATGGATACCTCCTCGGGGTAATTTAAAATAGTATGAGCTACATACTAAGTGAGTTCAATAAAATGAGACTTGTTCAAGGTCTTGTGACTAATTTTTGGTAACACACAGTTGGATTCAATAAATGTAATCCAATTGAAATAGATTCTCTAAGTTAATTATATAACAAATAAAGACATCTCCTATTAAAATTTTCT
>PPKI02000042.1:0-110448 GCA_003707645.2 Ogataea trehalophila
AAAATGAATCAATATTACAGAAGATTCTAGTTTCATTGAAAAACAAGTATGAGATCAAGGTTATTACACCAAATGATGAAGGTATTCAGAACTTCAATGGTATGGAGATGAAGGTTTACAGAGATGCAAAACAAAGAGTTTGTCGACTTCTCTATCTCAATCTCAATATATCCAAAAGTTCGTTAACAATTTAAACCTAAAAATTAAGTTACGCAAACCAGAAACATTTCTAACTCCAAACTTCTACTTCAATCCGAAAGAGCATGAACTCGATTTAGACACCAAACAACTTGCTGCTGCTGTTAAAGAATATAGAAGTATTATTGGTTCTTTACTATATCTATCCATCATTACTCGTCCTGATATAACTTATGCTACAAATTACTTAGTTAGATTTGCAACAATACCTCATAAACAATTAAGGATTCAACTTGATCAGACTGTGAATTATGTATATCACACCAGAGATATGATGATAGATTATGGAAACATCAAGCAAAAGAACGATATACTACATTGCTACACTGATAGTGACTATGCCCAAGATCCTGTCGATAGAAAATCTATGACTGGATATCTTTACATGCTACATGGTGGTCCAGTTGCTTGGAGTTCAAAATATACTCAATTAGTCTGCACTTCTTCCACTGAAGCTGAGTTACAAGCGATTATGCTAGGCACAAATATGCTTGTTTGGTTCAAAAGTATAATGGAATTTATTGGAGATAAGGTTGCTAAACAATCTAAAGCGAAACTTTTGGTTGATAACCAATCCTCTATTGATACTGTGAAGAATGGAAACTTCAGTAGTTCCAATAAACATTATATGGTAAGGTTTAAAGCCATCATTCAAAGGTTCAAAGAATTAAATTTATTTGATATTAATCATATTGGAACTAAGGATCAATTAGCTGATATTTTGGCTAAACCAGTTGACATAAAAACTGTGAACCATATAAGATCTGTAGATTTCCACTTGTTTCTAAAGAAGTTACAATCTGACCTCTTTAGAAGAAGGGGGGGAAGTTTTATATATCAAAACTGTATAGAAAATTTTAATAGGAGATGTCTTTATTTGTTATATAATTAACTTATAGAATCTATTTCAATTGGATTACATTTATTAAATCCAATTGCGTGTTTCCAAAAATTAGTCACTAGACCTTGAACAAGTCTCAATTATTGAACTCACTTAGTATGTAGCTCATACTATTTTAAATTACCCCGAGGAGGTATCCATGACTAAGCTACCTTGGATGATAGCCGTGCTACTCATACCCATAAAGAGGTAGGGATACTAGGAATGGGTAGATAATGTTTTCTCAATCCTCGATATATCCCGAGCAAATTATTGAAGAAAAGCTTTTTCTTTATTTTCAAATGTCTTGGATACTAATAATATCAATTACAATAACTTGACATCTTTTCATACTTTTCTAGCCTCAACTCAAGTATCGATTATATATATGTACTTTTATTAATACGCTATTCTATCTTATCAATTGATTTTTTATTTTTACACAGGGTTTATTTGAGGCTCTATTATGTCATCTGTCTTGTCAGATTACGATAGCATATCTTATATTGTAACCTAACTACTATATAATCAAACGACGTGGAACTTTTTGGCTTCCTATGTGAAATGCTTCAAATTTTTATTTTATGAAAATCAGATTGTTTTCCTAGCCTTCTAAGATTACTCTAACAAGATTATAACTGTCTCTAAGAAGGCAACAGACAGTTAACTTTCAACATTATATATACTGGATGCAAACAAAGTCGTGCCCTAATCAATAATATTAAAGACGCGTCGATAATTAGGTCGATAATTAGGATAACAAGGATCTGGATCTTAAAATGGGGCGGATAATTTATTTCTGTAGTGGCCCATATCGGCGGTACATATTGTCACTAGTGACCTCCCTGTAAAAGAATTCGGTAATTTGGCAATATGCCGCATTCAATGGAAGCTGTAGCCGTTTATCAGACTCCGCCTCCGGAATCTTGATGAAGTGATGCCATTCTGGAGTGATGGTTCGAAACCCACTTCCGTACTGAATAGAAGGCGGAATATATTACACCCATTCACCATGTAGCAACTATCACACAACATGACTTTCGAACTTCAGTAAGACAGAATTTTCACTAGTTTGTTTATTAAAGTTCGCCTTTTTGGCACTAATGTCAAAGGAATCAATGATATAGGCTATTGAAATGTCTATAAAGGTGTTGCTGGCCTAGAGTTGGTAAAGTATATATGAATTTTTGGGCGTTATAATTGAAGGCGCACTACAACTTATCTGTGAGCCGATTCATTCTTTGTAAGCGAAGAATCGACTTGGACTCAACTGTTTTGTTTAGATGTTCAATATGGAGTTGACTGGGGGCTCCGAAAGCTCTTTAACGCTTGGAATCCACATTGTAGCTGTGCTTGGAGGTTAGAAGTCCGATTTAAAATTTTTAGTTTACACAGCCGTTTTATCGTAGTTGGGTGCCACGCCGTAGGCTACTAAAAAACCTCATCCGATCCATCATCTCCGAAACTTGAAAATCGTTTCTAGCTCATACATCGGAAACCAGCCGACCAATATCTACCTTCAACGCCTCTGTTTCTAACCACGAATTTGACAGTTCAACGTTCGTTAACATTCATAAAAGATATAAAAACAGAATTGATTGATATTACAGCTTGAGATAATATCTCTCAGTGCCATTTTATTTGAAAGAAAAAAAGAGCTAAGACAATCAAATATGAGCAAAGTTCCTACTCCTCGTTGTATTTTTATTCGTCACGGGTAAGTTAGTTTTTCTTTTACTCAGGCTCATATATCTGCAATTGTTTACTAACAAATTAATTTTATTTTCCAGCCAAACCGAATGGTCAAAATCGGGACAACATACTTCTTTCACAGACATTGGTCTAACACCATTTGGAGTTAGACAGATGGAAATAACAGGAAAGTCCTTGATTGGGTCCTCCCCAACCAATCTTTTACGCCCTTCCACAGTGAAATTGATTGTTTCTTCTCCTAGAACCAGAGCTAAACAAACCAGAGACTTAATACTTTCTTCATTGGACCCTGCCGATAAAGAGCATATTGAATTTAGAGTTGATGAAGAGATTAGAGAATGGGAATACGGTGACTACGAAGGAATGAAAACCAATGACATCAAAAAGTTAAGAGCTTCAAGAGGTCTTGGAACAGAATGGAATATCTGGCAAGATGGTTGTGAAAATGGTGAAAATTCTGAAGAAGTTACCGCTAGAGTCGATAGAGTTATTTCTAGAATAAGAGAAGTCCATCAATCTGCATTTGATAACAATGAAGCTTGTGATGTTATCGTTATTGCTCATGGCCATATCTTGAGATGTTTTGCCGCTAGATGGGTTGGTAGACCAATCAATGTCAATCCTCAATTTATGCTAGATGCTGGTGGAGTTGGTGTGTTGAGTTATCAACATCACAATATTAAGGAACCAGCTCTGTTTTTAGCTGGCGCTTTTACGGTTCCTGTGGAGGAAGAAAGTGCTGACTTATAAACTGCTATCTCTCATTTGTTTGTTTCAAATTGATGACGGTTTCATAATGTTTATTTCTGTTAACAATTTTTAGAAAAAAATCTCTTACTTCTTATTCTCTTTCAGAAAGGATTAGATGTATAGGATATATAAAATTAGAAGCAAAAATGAAAAAAAAACAGGTTATTAACTTCTCTTCAACTCCTGCAGTAGCTCATTTTGTTCGTACGAGAATACTCTCTTATGAGAAGCATTTTCGTTTCTTATAATACCAGCTGTGAAATTTCTCTTTTTAGCATTTTTTACCACGTTTAAATAACCCCCACGTTGCGCTGCCAGTGATTGATACTGTGGATCAAGGGAAGAATATTTATTGAAATAATCATCCATAACAGATTGTTGTCTTATCGCTCCTGCGTTACTGGAAATACCAGGAATTGAAGGCGGTAGTCTATTCTGACCAGGTCGATAATTGTAGGCATTCATTTGGTTTTGAATTTCTTCTATAGTGTTGTTCAAAGAATAATTGTAAGAATTGTTAGGATTGTAATCCTCATCCAGTTTGTTTCTTAAATCTGAGGATGAGACTATCAACTGAGTTGGTGGAGGTGCTTGATTATGTGGAAGTGTATCATTTTTATCTGGAGTAGTGAAATTTGTAATTAAACTGAGGCCTCCCCGATTAGCAACCTTTGATTTTGGAGAAACACTTAGCTGGGTGTTTCCATTAGTTAGATTATTTATTGCTGTATTATTGGTGAGAGGATTACTGGAGTTCGATGGAGTTGAGAAATTCTTCAATGATTTGAAAGGTGAAAATCGCTGATTATCATTTCCCACCAAGGGTTGAGTTTGCGGAGACACAAAAACAGATCCGATCGTATTGGTACTTGCTTGCCGGTTTATCTTGTTAATTAGTGGGGTCAATATTCCTAGTCCCGAATTTGAAGTATTGCTAATAGTTGGGGAAATATCATTGGCATGATTGTTCCCATGAACAGAGTCATAATTATTGATAAACGAAGACGAGTCTTTCAAAGAACCAAACGAAACATACTCATTCATTTCGTCACCATTGTGACATTCCCCATTGATGCTATCAGAATCGCTTACTATTGGTGTTAAATTCCGTCTGTTTTTCTTAATTGGAGTTGTTGTTAAATTAGAATCATGAGAACCTGTGGACTGGAAGGTATCAACCGATTTTCTAAAAAATCCAGAAAACTTTCTACTTGCATTGTTTAAATTTTCGGATGTTTTTTTAAACATTGGTCCTATGATTTCACTTGCAGGTGTAGGGGATGAAGCCGAAGGCAAAGCACGCGTGTTTCTATCATAATAAGGACTCTGTGGATCTGTGGGATTAGTTAATGAAACAATAGACGTTATGATAACATCGTCATCATCATCATCATAATCAACTTCATCACATCCATCTTGGGATTTACTTCCAAATAGTAATTGTGGCTTTCTAGGTGTTAATGGAGATGTACTCCCATAATCTCTAATATCATTCGGTAATAATGGTGTATTGATAGCTGACATAGACTGCTGTTTCTCTTCTTCCAGTTTGTAACTTAACACAAAAACACCGGCAATAACAAAAACAGTACCAAACAATATCAAAATACCGTTCCAACCCACAACTTCATTCCATTGCTGATAAAAAATGAGGCCATTGGAAATACTTACCATATTATAGATGCAAAAAACTAGTGGATACAAAATTGATGTAGATATGTACTTCAAACCTTTATTTAATAGGTATAACTGTGATAAGCAGAGAACAAAAAAAGTTATAACAAGAATATAAGTAGTGGGATTGTTTAGCTTTTTAACCTCATGGTTGATAAAGGTCAATATTAAAATTTCAATAGTCGATTTAGCCAATAATAAAGAGTGTGCTGATAATATACCTGATGATATACCATAAAGGGTTCCCTGTATACTACGTATCGTTTCAGTTGGATAAAAGAATAAGAAAATATAGACTTTCGACGCTGAATTCAACATTAACGAAGTAATTCTTAAAAAGTGTTTTTCCATTCGTCTATAAAACAATCGTATTCTTCTTGAACTTCCATAATAATTTTCTTGGAATTGCTGTTCATGGTGTGAAAGCGATAGATCAACTTTTCTTTTCAATTTGTTTATTTGATCAATTCCTCTGTAGTCTCTTAGTTGTTTTTGTTTCCATTTAAATTCATAGTTTGACAAAAGTATCCAGAATAAAAATAAACAAACTAAAATGACATTGAAGGACACCCAAATTAAAAATGCCTTCTCTTTTGATAATTCAATGAATTTTTTTAAGTCATATTCAGGTTCAGAGATAGATCCACCAAAAAATGCGATAAGAAAAGCTCCAAAACTAATCAAAATTGTACCAATCAATGAATACATTGTGAATATTTCGTTTAATATCATTGAGTTAAATATTGTATTAAAAACTAAACCAATTGATTGAAGCGGGCTTAACACTATCAACGGTAACGTTGATATCTGAATACTTGATCCAAAAATATTTGAAATAATAAACAATAGGAATCCAATGTGCCACAGCGATCTTTTATAAGGAGATAAATATGTATTGTTAATGCTTGCATCTTGATGTATTAAATGGGCTTTCCGTTGTAGTATTAAACCTATTGATTGACATGCTGAGGAAAGTACACCAACTGTACATCCAATGATAAGCTTTTTCCCAGGTGAGAGTCCTCCTCCTCCTGTACTCTTTCTTGAGAACAGCTCGGCGACTTGAGCCATGTCTGTGTATGCCATTGTAAATATGTTATGGTTTGTTTGACTGTGTTTTATTTGTAAGTGGAAACAACAATATTTGATGAACTCGTACAATATCGATTTTATTTGAAACAATTGCAAATATCAGCTCCACAGTTGAGTAGCAATTAGCATAAAAAAATTTCCAGTATATATGAATTAATAGCAACACTAAACAGTATTTTATTGATGTCTTGTATTTGAGTCGAAAAAGCAATTCAATTGTTGATATTCTGATGATAATAAGTTGAATTCGGGTGGAGCAAACTTGCGAATAATGGTCGTTGTGCGATATAGAAGATAGCGAAAGTAAAATGAGTTAGATAAAGAGATAGGTTCAACAAGAGACTCCTTTGTTTATTCGTAAACTCTGGGTGGATTGGATGTTGCGCTTTATATGCTGTTACCAAAATGTTTTGGAAAGGGATAAAATAGATTCAAGAATAAAGAAGGAACTTAGTCAATCCCATATGCTAAAAGTGCTATTGTCTGTTGCAGTCAGAGAAAACACAACAAACAACTTTTTAGGCCCTTCAAAGGCTGTGCAAAACAAGATAGTGAAATTTTGATGAAAACCTCTTGCAAACCCAACCCATTCAACTGACTCAAAGGCTTTATCAGTTGTATCATTTTAGACTTATTCCATATACTACAGTTTCTCTTAATTATCCCATTCATTACTGCGGGAAAACAACTTCAGGTTGAAACTTAGTAAACAATTGGACAAATATTTAAATTTAACTTTTGATAGCTTACTGGTATTGCTTCCACTTGTTTTAAGTAAACAACAACGCAGAATGGTTGAGCTCCACGTATATATAGAGGATGCGTTACAGAAATTGAACTCATCTGATCACTTATTAATTCACGATGGATTGACACGAATACAAGCATTATTAGAGAAGCTTTGCCTGCTATCAAGTTCACCGAAACCCATTGTGAAACCTGGGACGGATACATCGGAATTTTCAAGTGTTTCATCTAACTTTGAAAAACTTTCTACAAATGAGAGCAGTCCACTAATCGCTCTCTCAAACAGTAATAAGAAGTGGAGAGTCCCTAACGGCGATGACCCTGTTTTTGGGGAGCTTGTAAAACTTCAAGATAGATTTCAAACAAATATCGTATCAAATTTAATTGTTTTATTGTACAGAATGATAGAATCAAACGACTTCTCAATCAAAGATATTGTTTTGAATCTAAGGGTAATGCAAGGTTGTTTATTGATTCATCCTGACTCAAGGAATATTTTTAAAAGAAGATCAAACATGGAAATCTTTCTCAACTGTTTACAACCAAATTCTTCTCCTGAAATCATAGTTAGTGTGATACCAACTTTAGTTGCTTGTTTGGTGAGAAACGTACCAAATTTACGAGCTTTTGAAGCGTTAGGGGGAGCAGAGATAGTTTGCAATTTATTAAAACATAAACCTATAAATAATGATAATAATAATAACAACATAAATATACAAAGTTGGAAAGAAGTACAAGTAAAAGTCTTGGAATTCTTATTTTTTTATTTAGTCCCAGAGACCAAAACAACAAAAAGCAACACACTAGACGGTCTAACAGCAGAGGAAAACTCAAGCTCTTCAAAAATAAGCTTAAAAAATAGCATAAAAATTAAGGATGATCATCCAAGAAGAACAACAGAGGAAAAAGTTGAGATTTTAAATCAATATTTGAACAAAAATGTAACCGACGGATTAGTTAATGAGTTGTTTGAAAGTCGACCATTTGGAAATATGAATATTGAATGGTAGTTGGGAAAGATGAAGAAGCTTGAGAAAACTGTCAGTTTAGGGTTTCTTAACTTCTGATTTCATTAAAATCGGCAAAATGGTGATTCTGCCCTGTTTTCCATCTTCTCAATATCCTCTAAATCGAGGCTTTCCACTAACATCGCATCAGCATCATATACAGAACCATTCAGTGGGTTGTTACTAACCAAAGAAGAAGATATATAATGATATTGCTCCTTTGTTTCAACTTGTTCAATGCTGGAATTATTGGATCCATCTTCATAATTTTCCATACCTGCAATCATTTCAGTATCGGCCTCCATATCATAAGTGCTGTCATCCATTTTATGGATTCCAATTCGCTTTTTGAGTTTACTACCGATTTTTTTAATTTTACGCCAAAAATTTCTGAACCATAACTTGATACTTTCCTTGTTATACCAGCAAGTACTGGCAATAAAATAAAAGATAATTAAACCAACTATTGTGAAGCCAATAACATCACCAGCTTTCTTGGACATACCAGCAAATGGATTTGGCCTTGGTTTCTTGATTGATAATTGGTGTTCATGGCCTTTCCCAATGGAGGAACGACCATTCTTCTTCATATCACCATGATATTCTCCAAGATTTCCAGTAAATTCTACGTGAGATTGGATGAATGCACTGTCTCTTAGTGAATCCCTACTAATACTGTTATCGCCCTTTCCATAGGAACCTTTTTCTGCTGGAGTGTTGCTTCTACGTACTTCTTCTTTTGCGTCCATAAAATGAGTCTTGCCACTACTCGCAATATCAACATTGCTATAAAGAGGATTTTTTGTTTCCAAATTATCACTAATTGTATTGTTGACAAATTGGAAATTTGTTGAGTTTTCATCTATCAGATTACTGAAAGGGTCAAATGATCCATCACCAGTACTGGCTGGTGAAATTGCAGTATCTAAGTTTAAGTCAAACATTGTTTTACTTTCAAATGTCTTTTAAATAGTATTATTTTTATAGCTACAATGAATGGTTGAATGTGTATACTTATAATATAATTACGAATAGTGTGATTTAAAATTATTACCTACTGCAAGTGTTATTATATTGTATAATTATAGAAGAAGAAGAAGAGAAAAGAGTAAAAGAACAACGTGGATGATTTAAGTTGAGATAAGCGGAGTTCAATTACTATTTATACCAAATTTTTGGTAAACTTTAAAAAATATATTCTGCTGTGCTGGATAGCGGTGGGAAAAATTTGTATTAGTTATCAGAAAATGGCAAAAAAAAAGGGGGGGGACAAACAGAAATGCTCTAGTTATGGTAGTGCCGGTGTGTTGGTGTGTTGACAATACGATAACAGTGTAAATATACACAGCCGTGTTTATTATCATTATGTTATTTTTATTTGTTAACTTCCCCGAATTCGGACTTTGCATTTTACTACGCGTTAGGAGGGAGCGAGGTGTTTTACAATGACGAAAGGATCGGAATCGACTTCGGCGCAGAATACTCGGCGGGGATGATGATGTCTCTACCCTGGGGTGGTGAGCAGGTGAGCAATTGCCTCCTGTTAGCCTGTCACTCGCTCGCATCACCGTGGGCTGAAGCCAGATCAATCAATCGATCCCCTTGTAAATCCGTGAATGAAGAATGAATGATGAGAGGGAATGAATGAATGAATAAATTATCAACTCCATTTGTTGTACTGTACTGGAAACACAACCAAACCGAGTCTGATCTCTTTTCTCTCCTATTTTTCTGTTATTTCTGATTGTACTATATTATTCCTTCCACTGAATATCGATTCTACTTGAAAGCTTAATCAACCCTCATATATATAATTCCAAATCACACAATGTTCTCCCTAATTTCAAGAAGAGCTTTAAACCAAGTTTCTCTAAAAAGAAACTTAGCTACCGCTGTTAACGAAGCTTGCTTACCAAAGAAAATCGGTGGTAAGTATGTTGTTACATTGATCCCTGGTGATGGTATCGGTAAGGAAATTACTGATTCAGTTAAGACTATTTTCAAATCACAAAACGTTCCAATTGAATGGGAAACTGTTGAATTATCAGGTTTAGAAGGTTCTGATTCTCAAATTGATGAAGCTGTTTTATCATTAAAGAGAAATAAAGTTGGTTTAAAGGGTATCACTTACACTCCAAACTCTCCATTCGCAAAGTCATTGAACGTTGCTTTAAGAAAAGAGTTAGATATTTACGCTTCTTTAGTTTTGATTAAGAACATTCCAGGTGTCCCAGCTAAACTACAAGATATCGATTTCGTTTTAGTTAGAGAAAACACTGAAGGTGAATATTCCGGTTTAGAACATCAATCAGTTCCAGGTGTTGTTGAATCTTTGAAGATTATGACCAAGTACAAGTCTGAAAGAATTGCCAGATTTGCTTTTGATTTCGCTTTAAAGAACGATAGATCTTTGGTTACTGCTATCCACAAAGCTAACATTATGAAGTTAGGTGATGGTTTATTCAGAGCTACAGTCAAGAGCGTTGGTCAAGAAGAATACCCTTCTATTGAAGTCAAGGATATGATTGTCGATAACGCTTCCATGCAAGCTGTTTCTAACCCACAACAATTCGACGTTATGGTTACTCCAAACTTATATGGTTCCATCTTGTCTAATATCGGGGCTGCTTTGATCGGTGGTCCAGGCTTAGTTCCAGGTGCCAACTTCGGTAGAGAGCATGCTGTTTTCGAACCAGGTTGTAGACATGTTGGTTTAGATATCAAGGACAAGAACTTGGCCAACCCAACAGGTATGATTTTATCAGCTACCATGATGTTGAGACATTTAGGTTTAGATTCTTATGCTGACAATATTTCCAAGGCTACTTATGATGTTTTAGCTGAAGGTACCACTGTCACCTCTGATATTGGTGGTAAGGCTACCACTACTGAATTCACCCAAGCCATCTTAAATAAGTTGGATTAGATGTGAAATATTAAAACCAACAAAGAAATAATTTATTAGAACCAGATTTTTAAGTAGAACTTGGACTCTGCGTGTATTTTTTTATTGATTTATTATTATCATCATTATTACCACTAAATATACTATACAACATTATTATATTACTAAATTTCTTTCATAAAAAGTGGAGGTTATCTATGCACATATATATAAACACTTCATTCCTTTATTAACTTCTAGTACTAACTGTCGCTTCAACTTCGTAAAAGAAACTGCACTATTATCTTTTTACGAGTTTCTAATTTATGCAATTCGTTCTATTTTATTATGGGAATTGCTAGGGGCACAGCATACTTTACTACGGTACAACAAATTATGTAATAGTGTAGCTAGGAGACAGGGCATGCAGATGTGCAAAAGTAATTAGCTTATCTCTGGTCCCAAGGACCTGCTCTATTGGTGGCTTCATGATAGGATAAAGAATCAGATGAAGAACTAGGTTACAACACGATGATGTCCTTATAGGAAGGAATAGAGGATAGAATATAGTTGCTGTAGTAATGTATGCAACGGTGGTGGACAAAACTAATTATATCATGTGGGTATTACATAATTTGCTGTGCCGGTAGCAAAGTATGTGTCCCTAGCAATTCCTGTTTCTTGTGGCTGTTAGCATAACTTACGTAGCTTTTTAGATAATCTGTTTAGAAGCTGGAGTCACTAGAGAAATTATTACAGAGTATAGATATTAAGATGAAGGGAAAGGGCAAACAAGCTATTGATCCACAAGAGGCTTTCCAGCTAACCATAGATATACAAGAACACAAGTACTGAGCAGTATCATATTTGACTAACCATTAATTGAGCTTCTCACTTTCTTCCGAATTGAGACAATTGCACAGAGCTTTATCTTCTTATCTTCTTAACAGGTAACTTGGAGCTGAGCGGATTATCAATATATACCTATAAGTATCAAAAAAACCATTTTTCAGTTGAATACTACAAATATGGCAGCCGAATTATTAACTTCTGTTGATTTTCACTTACAGTTGAAACGTTCTCAATTTAAAACTCCAATAGAGGTGATCAAAAAGAATTTTAAAAATTTACAAAAACTAGCGGAGAAACATAGCAGTATAATTTCTAAAGATTTGACTTTACTGGAAACAAAAACTACAAAAGAGGAGCGTTTGCAAGTTTTGAGAAAATTAATTCAACAGCAAGAATTATTTTCCAAAAAAGTTTCATTTAGAGTTAAACAGCACAATGAATTTATCAGTAGATTACAATTTAGAATCAATAAATTGAATGAACTGAAGAAATTCAGTGAAAAAGTTCATAATTCATCAAAGAATAAATCAAATAGTAAAGATCTAGTTGTTGAACTAGCAAATTTCTATAAAGATGAAATTAATTTACTGATAGTTGATTATATTCTGAAAACGTCAACTGATAATACATCATCATCTACGTCGGATAAAAATACGGGTTTTTTATTAGCCAAGAATTTGAACATGGATAAACTTGTTGATTATGATGTTATATTACAAGGATTGAATATTTACCGAGAAATTAAAGTTAACAAAAATCTTAAAATTTTGATTGACTGGTGTACGGAAAATAAAAAAAGCTTGAAAATTATCAAGGAACAAACAAATTTAGGTATAAATTTAGAATTCGAAACTTACTTTCAAAGTTTTATTGAAAAAATTAAGGACGGTGATCTATTTGGTGCCTTAGAAGTTTCAAATAATTATCTTGTTAACTATTTAACTGATTCTAATGGAATTGAAAATTTTGATAAGATTACTTCAGGTGCTGCATTGCTTTGTTGGAATTTGAAAGAAATTGCATATTTACAAGACCCTCTGACAAATATTAGTGAAAATGAAACGCAGGCACAAACAACCAAAAAAGCATTATCATACTATGATCGTAATATTCAAACCATGGACCAGATCAATAAAAATGTTAGGCCTTATAAGAATTTATTGGATGATGAGAAATGGAAAAATTTAGCAGATTTCTTTTTGTTTAATTTCAATGCCTTATATGGAATAGATCAAAACCTAGAAATTTCTTTGTTACTTAGTATTGGTGCGACAGCATTAAGGACAAGATCATGCATTCATCAACGAGCGGAAAACAATACCAGAAAAGATGTTAATTTTGATGATTACTTGAGCGAAAATAACAATGATGATGATCAACAACGTTCTCTATTAAACAACGAATGTCCTATCTGTTCTATTGATCTCTATGAATTGACTAATAACTTACCTTTATCTCACCAGGTGAAGTCAAATATTTATGATAATCCAGTTATGTTGCCTAATGGTAACATATATCAATTTGATAAATTGTACAGTTTGAATAAGAATCTGAATATGAGTTCTGACGAATCGATGATGAATTTCAGAACGAATTCCACTAATGATTCTAAAAAGCAAAATAGCGATTCTATCTCTTTTGAATCTATTCTTGACACTTTATCAGATTATACTTTCAAAGATCCAGTTACTTGCCAAATGTTTAGTAAAGATGAGTTAGTGAAGGTGTTCCCCACATAAGTGGATTTTTTGCACTTCCTTGTATATTCACTTTTTTGATTTCATATTTTCTGTTTTTAATCCCTTATCGATTCTGTTATATGTCTTACATATCGTATTTCTATCTAATCAATTAAACAATCAATTAACAACCGCATTTGAAGGTTATTTTATTGTGATCCGTACGGCAAATATTCGCATTGAATCTTCTGTTAAAAATGAAAGGAAGAATATCTGGGGAAAATCAAGGCTGTGAACATTTTTGGCGATTTTTTTTTATCAACAAAATTTTATTTTGTATTTTTATTCATTCGGAATTTACCAGATGCAAGAATAATTCGTTTAAGTGGATAGATATAACTCAAACAGTGATTTAGAAATCTCAAATTAATTCAAAATTTAGAGATTCGCCAATAGAGCATTATTTAAACAATTATAAAAATGGCAAGAAAGGGTAAACCAACAAAGGGAAGTAAAGGTGCTTTATCATCAGCATTGGCAAGATATCAAGCCATTGAAAAAAAGTCACAACTGATAAAAGAAAAAGAACAAAAGCAGAAAGAGATGAAACAGGAGAAGATAAAAAATCAAAACAAGCCAAAAAGAAATCAAAGCAATAAATCAGCTTTGAATAATCATGAAAATAAAAACGCTCAAGAAGGAGAAGAACAAGAAGATAACTTAGAAAATCAAAAACCTCCATTTGTTCCTTTTTCTAGCGAAGAACATGTGCTATTAGTTGGAGAAGGTGATTTTTCATTCAGTTTAAGTATTATTAAAATGGGATACATTCAACCAGAGAAATTGATTGCTACTTCTTTTGATACTCTTGAAGACTTAATTATCAAGTATGCAAATGTTGAAGATAATCTAAAGGAGTTAAAGTCGAAAGGTGTTAAAGTTTATCATAAGATTGATGGTACAAATTTGATTAAATCACTTAAATTAGTCACAAGTTTTAAAAAGAATAAAAATAAAAATAGAGAAATTTTGGGCACCGACTCAATAAACTTAATCATGTTTAATTTCCCTCATACAGGTAAGGGAATTAAAGATGTTGATAGAAACATTATGATCCATCAACAGCTAATGGCTAATTTTTTTGCAAGTTGTAGCGATTTATTCAAACTCTTGAAAACAAATAGAAACTTCAATAGTTGTTTCAAAACGTCAACCAATACAGCTAGTTTATATGAATCTGGGTATGGCATTGACAAGTTAGCTACAAACAAACTAAATGCCAATGGATCAACACAAAATATAGATAGAATAGCAGTTTCCTTATTTAATGGTGAACCTTACGATTCATGGCAAGTGAAAAGACTTGCCAGAGAAAGCATTGGCTATAAAGTTGAAAGATCTGGTAGCTTTAACTGGAAAGCATTTGAAGGATATTACCATAGAAGAACAAATAGTATGAGAGATACAACTAAAGTTGCAAGTAAAAGATGTGCTAGGATTTATGTTTTTGAAAAATTTGTCAAGTTGGATTCTAAAAAGAGAAAAGTTGGTAGCGACGATGAAAGTGATACTGGCAAATAATGATGTAAGAATACCTTTATATAAAATTATCTCTACTTAGACAGAAAATCAGGCGATGTTATATGGTTGCTCATTGCACTATTGTACTATAAAGAAACTCAGCTGATTATAACCTTAGACATATTGCATTACTCTTATTATATACAGGGCATATCTATAAGCAAAATTAAGAAGAGGTTGCGTAAAGTAACGTACACATGGGTAAAATATCTATTATATACAAGAACACGATTTAAACTGTGGTAGGGAAAAAACAAATATAACCTACTTCATATCAACAACAAAACAAACCATTGGCAGCAAATCTGAATAATTGATCATTTTTTTTCACTATTCTCATCTTTAAGTTCAAAGTTGATTAAATCTGTTAGCATCGTTTGCAATTCTTCAGTCTCTTGATCGATTGGCATTTTAGCAAGCTCCTTTTCAGCTTCAGCACCACCTAAATATGCTTTCATCTTGTGGCCAAATTCAGCTGCATTTGAAATGTCACAGTACCAGAACGCACCAGCTGTGACCATTGATAGAGAACTAACTGCAAGAACAGAAGCATGGGTAACTGCACTCAAAGCATCTTTATAAAATGAGAATTTTGGTGGCACGTGATTGTGTTGATAAAAATTTGGAATATATCTTCTTCTAATAATACCTCTGTAAGCAATCTTAGATGCAACGTAAGTTGCAATCGTGCATCCATAAAATAAAGCAGCTTGATAAAATCTGCGTTCGTTGTATTTGATAACTGCTTCTGATTTTTTTGATGAATCTCTTCCTATAAGTTTTCCTAGATCAAATCCTGTTTGCGACATTTTTGGGTGTGAGTAAATTTAATATAATGAGTATTAAAATGGGTGGCCTTTTGATGCTTTGTGAATCTAGTTTTGAGATGACGTTTTCTTTATTAACAATAAGTTTCTAACCAAATGTTATTTTATTGATTAAAGAATATTCAGTAGTTTGAATAGAGATGGTTACATAATCAGCAAAGATGCAGCGGAAATTTGTGGTGCCAGCACTAAATGTCTGTGGTGTCCCTATCAATTCCCAGATGCACACTAAAAAACACAAAATGCGGCTCACTCTTTTTACCAAAAACTTCTAACCAATTCAGTGCTATAAATGTTTTTAAACAGTCCTAGCTAATAAACTTGACCATAAACGTTTTACGTAGTATATATATTTATAACAGGGGGAAATACAAGGGTAACATTATGACTGCATTTCTTATAAATAGGATATCATAGAAGGGGTAACATGAAATATGATTCCATGAAAGTTTCCTTGCTCATTTTGTTCATAATACTAGAAGATGCAACCAATCACTATTCATCAATCCTGATAACCCATAAACCCCAAGCACACTCCCTGTCAACACAATCATTATATGAAACGATCAAAACTCCCCTAAAAAAATAGAGTACTGCCTAAACTGACCGGATACTGCTTGTAACTGGCTAAGTTTATAACTCATTTCTTGACCATTTCAAGTTCTCCACCATTTAAAGTGATTATTTGAACACCATTCTTTTCGTAAATCTCATCAGTCTCTTTTTCTTTATCAGGATAGACTGATCTGCAACATTCCTTAATAACAAATGTTTTGAAACCCACACTAGCAGCGTCGATAGAAGAGTTCAAAACGCAATAGTCATAAGCAATACCAACAATGAAAACATGTGTGATTTTGTTATCTTTCAAGAATTGTTCACATTCAGTATGGTGCAATTTCCAAACATCTTGAAAACATGAATAATATTCTCTGTCTTGTAAGTAGCCTTTTCTAACAATAGTAGTAGGGACTGTTTTAGACTCTAGTAATGAGTTATAAGCTTCTTCAAACTCGTGCGGGAAAGAAGATCCAAAAGATTCTTGAACGCAATGATCAGGCCATAGAACTTGAACTTGTGAAGGCTTTGAAGAGTCTAGTGGGTTATCAAACTCTTTTGTTGTATATGGAGCTTGCCCATGATTTGCGGCAAACGATGTGTGATTTTGAGGATGCCAGTCTTTGGTTGCAATGATTGCTTTCCAATGATATTTTTGTAAATTAAGCAATTGCAAAATTAGAGGGATTGTAGCTCTTCCATCCTTCACAGCTAAGGAACCATTTGGTGGTAAGAAATCTTCTTGAAGATCAACCACGATCAACGCAGGATTAAATGTTTGAGCGTTTGCCATTATTATTATGAGTTCATTCACAATTGAATTGTATTATTGGTGGCAATATCAACAACAATTATTGCACAGGTGGATTTCTAAAGGAAAAATAAAACAGGATATCCTATGGTTGTTTTATATAGCGGATATAAAAGTATCATCTGATTACTCTTGCTCACATTTTGTAGTAACACAAAGCTCGGGTTCTTACTCTAAAAAACTGAGCACAGCCAAAGAATGGAACGTGAGTCGCTCAGGGGCAAACATCAACTAGGATAGGTAAGTCCAGTGAACAACATACATGTTTGAGGAGTTTAACATTAACTTTGGTCTTTTAACAGAAAAAAGTGACACATCACTCATACTATACTTCATAAGCATACAAATCGGTATCCTTTTTTTACTCACAGCACACTTTACGAATATTTCATCACGCACTTGTTTTTTATTTCGTGAACTTTTTTGAAACTTTCCCCTTCAAGATCTCTATCTAATTGGGAAACAAACAAAGATCAAAAAAGGTTCTGGTTTAAGGCAACTTTCACCGTTTATGTTAGTTCAAACATTCATAGTTACACAATAATATATAAAAGATATGGACTACTTTCCAGAAGATAATTGGAGTGCAAAATCTCCTCCATTATACGTTGATTTGAATTTTGACATTAGATCTGCAATCGGTTCCCTTTCATCTGATTCTGCCTCCGAAGATACGAACATTTCCAGCGATAGCATTACTAAGAGATACTCTGACAATGGAACAGGGGAAACACACGATCCTACAAAATTCGTTCCAATTGACGAGAAGGTTACTCTTTGTACCATCCAGGAGATAATGACAACCATCACACAAGAGAATGGTAAATCCGAACTAAATCATTTTCTGGAGGTACTAATGGGTGATTCAGATCCAGATTCGTTGAAAATATTGACAAGAAAGTTATCACAAGGTACTGATGAAGTCAGAGAACAACAGCAGCTTGAATTTGTCACTGTTCTAACCATTATAAAAGTCGTTAAGGAAGTTAACTTTTTGTTAAGCTCACCTTCTTCCGATGAAACAATGTTTAACAAATGTTCGACTTTATGCTTATCTATCATAGGATTATTTAAATATCACTTCCAACTACCACTAACTCATGATAACTTTGGATTCAAGAATTTTGGGCTGCTATTGGGACTCAGTCATTCTGATTTAATAAAGCCATTCCTAAGTGTCTTGTTCATGGCTCCAAAGTTTGATTTCCCTTACCAAGAAAGAATGAAAGCTTTGTTTTCGATTATCATGTCTTTCCATTTCATGAACAAATCCATGTTTGATTCGATGCTAGCTTGTTTCCGTGATAAGGATACTTTGGATATGCTTACCCATATTTTTGCTAGTGATGTGAATTCTAAGTCTATGAAGGTTCACTACCACAATGATGGTTTACACTCCTTATTTACGCGTTTTAATGATTGCTTAACACTAGATCAAAGTACACTAAGTGAAGACAGATTCTATGATGGCTTAATCAATCTTCTATTACCAGGAAGTTTTGATTGCGTATTGTCTGAAAGTATTAATTATCTTCTTCAATTAGATGATTACTTCAAAAACATCATAGGTGAGGACAACAATGGTATTGAAAGATTGACAGAGATCACACTCATGTACCTTAAAGACAACTTACATAGAGAAACACTTCTGTTATACTGTTTCAACAATCCAACTGCGATACAGAAACTGTATGAAATTGCAAACACGACTGATCCCCAAAAATTATCAAGTAAAACAGTATTAAGCAATTATTTACTTTTAAAAATTAGTGAAATGATAATCATTGATTTTCCATTGGTCATTGTGAATGATGAGAAACTTTTGAGAATTCTGATCAAGACTAACAATTCTAATTTCAAAGATACACTAGGAATAACCGAAAAATCTTACAAGTGTAATGTTAATAAAACTACAATGACAATGTTGTTTGAATTAATTGATCACAGCACAAAACTTGACTTGGTTAAAGAGAAAAATTTAATACAGTACGTTAAGATTAGTTTGAAGAACATTAATTATAACTTGAACTCCATTGATTCATTTTTAAATATTCACAGCTTGCTAAATGATATGGGAAGTCGCTTATCGTTACATGCAATCTTGGAGACTATCCAATTTTTGCTATCATCATTTCTCAACAAACAGGAATTTTCTATCCATAAAGATCATAGAGAAATTCCTAGATCGTTTGAAAAACCATTTGGATTTGATTTTGTGCCGCCAGTAGGAAAATTTAACTTTTCATTTGAAGATAATCTAAACTACGGTGATAGTATCAGTGAGAAACTAAGAGCTGAAACACTATCACTATTGTCAGATATCGAGAATTCAGTTGGATTTTACCAACCTTTATGTACTAAGTTAATTCAAGACTGTTTGGTTTTATGTTCTTTGGTTAAATCTAAAGTCTATAACTTCTTGAGGGAAATAAATGACGATACTGGAATTATGAAATTTTCAACAAACCAACAAACACTTTTAAACGATGACAAAATTTACAAATTCAGACAAAGAACTTTTTCACAACTAGCATTGTTCAGATCTGGACATGGATTAGATTTTAAGATATTGTCAAAAGCTGTTGAGCTGGAGCTCCATTCTTCTTTCACAACTTTAATCCTTAAGGATAATTACAACCGCTTTGATAGTAGTAGTTTGTCAAATTTCAATCACAACAAGTCGGTGATGAATATAATAAATCATCAACAAATAGATTCACTGATGAGTTATCTGTTGATATATAAGGAGTTTGGATTGTTTAGTTTGCTCAAATTCTCAAAGATTGTTTTATTACAGAACCCCAGACTAATCCAATCTTGTTCTCAACTGTTATCAGATTTACTGGTTTACGAAACAACTTCCAACGTTCCAAAGCTTCAATTTGTGTCAAAAATGATCCAAGAAAGTGACACTCTAAGTAATCTGATTAGACAATTTGTTGAACTGTTTGATGATGGGTATTCAAATTCATTTAAGAACTTGATTAATTTTTTGAAAAGTTATCCTTCACCAATAAAACCTTCAAAGATCCCAAAAGGGTCAACTCACTTGGAATTGCAAAATTTTGCGACTGTTTTAGGATATCAAAACGATGATATCTTCATTAATGCTACTTGATAACAAGCTATTATACCCTCCCCTATCAATCAAAAATGTGATATGAACTTTCGAAAGACAGTCTTTAGGATAATCTATAAATAACAAGTTCGTTACCGAATTTTACGTTAAAGCGCAAACAACATGTCTAAACACTTTCATACAATTTTTATCAGCTCTATACCCATTACAATTTGCTCTCTCATTCTCATTCTCATTCTTGCTCTTCTTTTTTTTACCTTTTTACTGCTAATCAAACCTCAAACTCGCCACTGGATGTGAATAACTCTCATCTGAACTTTTTTTTTGGTTTCTTTCGATATATATTCTGTATTTTCATCTCGTCATATAATAGCTATTATCGGACCCGTCCACCTTAGGATTTACTTTTATTTTCTCGTTGCTATTCAAATCAGTTTTTTTTCCAGATATAATTACCATGTTTTTACGACTTTTTTAGTTAAAAAAAAAAAAAAACACACAATTCAGCGGTAAAATAGTTATTGTCTTGAAAGATTCAGAAAAAATCGTAAAAAGCTTGTAAAAAAGAACCGGTCTATAATTAACAGATTTTTGCCTCCTTAAAAGACATAGTCCTTATCAAGAAGAATATAATGATTTAAATATCAGCTAGGCTTCAAAGTATTACCATTTATCGCAAGGTCGGAAACTAATTGTGATTTGTTTGAAATGATTGACTAACCACAAAAGGAAATCAATATGGATTTTAATTGGATGAACTAATAAATACTATAGAGATGAAATTGGAAAAAGCAGATATGGAAAAAAATGAGGTAAAAGGTATTTAGAAAAGTGGGATAAATTATTTAATTAATCAATAAACAATAGAAACACAAACAAAACAAGGAGGGAAAAGAAAAAAAACACACACACATAAAACTAAAAAGCAAAAATAGATATAAAAAACAAGTTTGGAGAGAAATATATTGCATGAAAGATAAGAAAAAAATAAATAAGTACATAAACAAAACAAAACAAAACAAAAAAAGCAAACACAGAGGAAAAAATGAAACTCAAACATACGCAACAACAATACTTCTTTCTTTTATGAAGGTGAATTAGAATTTTATTATCAGTATTATTATTCTTTTAATTTTTTTAGATCTATTTTTAACCCATGATTACTTTACCTTGATCACCATACTTAGTCATTAAGGCCATTGCTTGGTCTTGTGGAATGCTGCCTAATAGTTGTTTAACTGCACCAACGGCTTTTTCAGCACTTTTGCCACTAATAGAACCAAACATGACAGCTTGCATAACGTCATCTAAAACTTTTGGAATTTGATTCATGATTAATGGGTGTTGCTGTTGGATTAATTCAACGTAGAACATGTACGCATAAGGAGCAGCCTCATCATCTTGTAAAACCGGCATTAACTTAATCCAATTTTCAACCAAATTATTCAAGTTTGGAATCTGTGAACCAAAAGAGTGCATGATTTTAGAGATTGATGCAATTGAATTTTCAGTAGCAACTAAATTATCTTCAGCTTTTGAATCTGGAACGTTACACATTTGTAACATTGATGGTAAAGTTGCCAAACAGAACTGAGCAAAGGATGCACCACCATATTGAGCACAAACACCGACACAGTACGAAGCAGATTGTCTAATTGTGGCTTGTGGAGAAGTCAAAGATTCACCAACAGGATTCATGAACAAATCTTTAAACTCATAAGATTGAGAACCAGTGTATTCAACAAGGTCTGCAACTGCACATAAACCAACTTGGATTAATGACATGTTATCATCGTTCAAAAATGAGGCAATAGTTGGAATCATAGCTTGGAAAGCAGGTAAGAATGCTGCTCTAGAACTTTTGAATAAAGATGTAATACCCTTCGTTATTTCATCAAGTAGTTCTTCATCAGTATATTCTTCTTCATCTTCTTGGATTTCTTCATTATATTCATCATCAGCACTGTCTCTAGTCTTGATTCTGGTGTAAGTTTCGGTTAAGTTAGTCTCAATTGATTTACCAATTGCTAATAGTTGATCAGCAGACAATGAACCAGGACCCATGATTTCTAAACTCTTGGTAATTGCATAGTAGTAAGCAACCAATAATTCAGGAACAGGATCGTTACCAAGTTGATGAACCAATTTATCATACATTTGAGACCATAATTGTAATGCTTGTGGGGATTTGTTGGAACCAGTAGCTTCAATGGTACATGCCAACAGTGCAGGCATTGCCAAAGCGGATGAACCTCTAACACCATCATGTAAATAGAAATCCAATCCAGGAATTAATATAGCAGTAGCAATTTCTTCAACGTATGGGAAAAAGTCGCCACCTAAAATATCAGCATAGTTTTTCAATAATTCAATAGCACTTGTTTTATCATCTAGAATAGCTGTATGAACTGCAATGTGCTTGCCAGACAATTCGATAACTTCATATTCTTCATTTTGAGCAATTTCATCCAATTCTTCTTCTTCAACAACAGAAATATCTTGCGAAGCTTTAGCGGCTTCTAACAGAGGTGGTAAAACGCCAGGTAAGTAAGGAATGAACTCTTTTCCTATTAATTTACAAACTCTGCCCCAACCTTGTTCCAAGTAAGCTTTAACTGGATCATCATCTCCCGTTATATTGTTTTGTAAGTTTGCAAAAATTTGAACAATCTCTTGTGCATTAGAGGCAAACTTTTCTTTTCCAACTGCTAAAGCGATCAAAGTTGAACACTCAATAGACTTTGCCTTTAACAATCTGTTTTCTTCACCCATATCAGCTTTCAAGACATCGAGTAGCAATGGCATTAAAGTATCATAATATTTAAAAAACTTGTTCTTTGCAGAGTCAGCAACAATGGCAATTGTAGTAATGACCTGTTCTTGAACATATCTTTTTGGAGCACTTTGTAATAAAGTTAACAAGTTTGTTAATAAATCATCTAGATATGGTTCCAAAACTTCTTTAGTGGCATCTTCAGAGAAGTTAACTAAAGCACAAGCAGCATGCGCTTGAACTCTAGGAACATTCTTGGTACTTAACATGGAAATTAATGCTGGCAAAATAAGGTTTCCAGAAGTTCTTTGAATAACATCCGCAAAATCAGTTGATATTTGACCTAAAGCATTACAACAGGCATATTGAACTCTTGGGTGTGGATCTTGTAAGGATGGTAAAATCATTTCCAATATTCTTGGAATTTCAGTGATTAAAACTTCTCTACAACCTTCAGTAGCCGATGATAAAGCCATTAAAGAAGCTTGTCTTTCATGCCAATCCTCTGATTTGATCATTTGTGGTAAATATTGGAATAATGGACCAGCTAGTGATTGTCCACCAAGTTTCAAAGCGGCTCTATCCAATGATTGTCTAGCAGCATTATATTCTTCTTCATCTTCCTCTTCATCCAAATCATCAGAATTGTTCCATTCAGCACAATCTTCATCATCAAGACAAACTTCAGTCATCAGTTGTAAAGTAACCAAAACCATTGAGGAAGCATAACTTGGTTCTCTTTTACACATATTAGGAGACGTTTCACTGAAAGTTGTCATTAATTCTAAAGCTGCTAATCTAGCTGTTGAATCTAAATCCGAGTTCTTTGAAACTTCTGAACAGAATTGAACAATTGTTGGGAACATTGGCTTGAACATTTTTGGAGCCAGTTCAACTAATTCAACCAAGCTTAATAAAACAGAACCTAAAGCTTGCTCTTTACCATTTTCTAATAATCTTGGTAAAGAGTTCAACAAGTTTGGTAACAATGGACTCAAGTTTGTCCATTTTGATTTTGGTAAATTTTCAAAGAATGCAACAAATGCAGAGCACGCAGCAATTCTAACATCGTCAGTACTATCTTCAAAACCAATATGGAACATCTTCAAAGAATCATCCATATGGTGATTGGTGATGATGAAAGGGTTTGTGGTAATGATTCTGAAAGTTGACTCTCTGAAACTAGGATCTTCATTTGTCGTTGCTTGCATAATGGTAGGTAATAAATCCGGCCATGCAAAATCATCATCTTTGGAAACTTCAGCAATTGCATCTGCCAATTTGTGTCTAACTGAATTAGTTTGTTGGACGGTAAAACCGTGTAGTAAAACATTACGAATTTCTTGTTTGGCACCATCATCGATGTGATCGATCTGTCTTGCAGTAACAGAATAACCTTGTTCAGTAGGAGATTTAATGGCAAATCTTCTGAATAAAACAGCAGCAAAGGATTTAGAAGCATCATCTGGACCATTTGCAGCTTGATGAGCTAGAAAGGCTAATAAAATATCAATACGATCTTTCTTGTTCCATTCTTTGTTTAAACTACTTTCAGCCTCTTGACGAACAGTGTTATTATTTGAGCCCAATGCAGCCATCAATTGGACCAATGCATTGGCAACGTTTTGTGGGATTCCCGACATGATTGATAACTGTGATAGGTTATTGTAAATTAAAGTAGATGTGATGTTGTTTGTAAATTTCTATTATTTGGACTTGGAATGTCAAAGTTCTTATATCTTACGGAGAGAAGAAACAAACAAAACTTGGGGTTGTAATTATGAGATTTTGAGTTAAGATGGAATATTCAAAACAAATGTAGACTTTCTCAATAAATTGGATTGGATCAATATATGTAACCTTTATATTGGATCAAGTAAAAAAAAAAATTAACACTACTGAAAATTTAAACAAAACTTTGAGATTATAATTATGAAGAATTAAAACTCCTGAAGAATATAAATTGGAGCTTATTTAAAATAAGTAAAAATTATCTGTTAGAATTTCAATATCTATGGTTTACTTGATGTGAAAGAAAGGCTATAATTTGCTGAACTTGTAAACAAATGATACATATAGTTCTAGTAATCAAAAGCTTTGAATTTTCCAAATGTTTCTACTTTACTACCAAAATAATTCGATCCTTTTTAAAAAAAAAAGAGTCGTGTTTTTATTCCAAAAAATTCGTTAGAGCAGAAAAAAAATCCACAAAAGAATAAGTCTAAACATCCGTGCACCTTAAAAGTAAAAGAAAAGGTTAAATATTTTGTATTACATATAATTTTTTTTTTTTTTTTTAAAATTCATCTACTTGTGTTATAATAATAGTAAAAGTAGTATTGACATTATTGATCCTATTCACAAGTTGGGGATATCCATTCAAATTATATAATAATCTACATAAAGTCAACAAATAATGGGCTTAGCAGGAACAAGAACTAAACAAAGATTTGGATTAGATCCAAGAAACACCAACTGGTCTAATGACATGAACCGTTTTGGTGCTCAACATTTGAGTAAACTGGGATGGACTCCTGGCTCTGGTTTAGGTTTAGTTGGCCATTCAATAACTACACATATTAAAGTTGTTTTGAAAGACGATAATGCAGGTTTGGGTGCTAATTTGGCTAAAAAACGTGCTAAGAAGGACGAGTTTGATAGTGGTGAATGTACAGGTTTGGATGTTTTCCAAAGACTGTTGGGTAGATTGAACGGTAAAGAGGAGGAGATTAGTGATGAGATGGATAGACAAAGACAAGATAGAATTATTAATGGTAGATGGGGGATTAGTTTTGTGAAAGGTGATGTTTTGAGAAGTACTTGGGATGCTGAGAAGAAAGAACTCAAGGATACAGGATCACAACTTGAAGAAGTGAAGAAGGAGAAGAAAAGTAAAAAGAGAAAGCTAGACGATGATGACGATAATAAAGAAACGATAAAAAAGAAGTTAAAGAAGTCAAAGAAAGAAAAGAAAGAAAAGAAGGAAAAGAAGGAAAAGAAGGAGAAGAAATCTAAAAAGGACAAGAAGGGTAAAAAGCATAAAAAATCCAAGTCCAAATCAGAAGAAGTTACTAGAGAGTCAATGTTGAAAATCAAAGAATCATCATCGGATACACCAAAAGTTTCAACAAGTAGGTTAGCTTTAAGATCTAAATGGATTAAACAAAAAAGAGCTGCTGTTATGGATGCCAAAGCTTTACAAGAAATTTTCATGGTTAAATAGTAAAAAATGATGGGAGGGAAACCAATTACTAATTTCATCCTGCATTTTTGTACGTTTTTCTCTTTTTTCTTGAATCATTCCCGTTTAATTTACTCCATTTTGACAGTTTAGATTTTTTTTTTTTTTGGTCTCTTGCGTTTGGTTTTCTCCATTATACATATATATAGATATATATATTTTGTTTTTCACTTCATTTCATTTCATGTATATTATTTACTACTCATAGCATTCTTTAATTTTTTCAAATTAGATACAACAATTTATATTTCAGTTTTTCTCATAGAAACTTGATACTTATATATATGTATATGTATGTATTTATAGAAGAACCAGAGAAATATTACTCCTCAAACAAGTGATTTCTTGTTCATTTTAGCAAAGTAATAGTCATAGAGTCTTGCTTTTTTATTTTTTATTATTTCATAAATATATATATATAAACAAACACAAGCATACACAAGGGGATCAAAAATCCAAAATCAGTACAAGTGGGAAGAAAGCGCTAAAATAAAACACAAAAGAGAGATGGATGTAGAGGATACAGATAGCATAGAATACTCAAACAAAAGATACGTCATATCATATATATGTAGTGCAGAGTAGAAATATTGATTGAAATACAGAATGTTTTTAGTAATAGAGTTTGTCTTCTATATCAAGTCAAGGGACGATTTAAACTAAAATGTAAGATAACCCACCAACAAAAAATGTAGAGGCAATAACTAACAAACCTAGCTCAGGACCTGAAACAGCAGCAGATAAGCGTCCGGCACCTGATGAAGGTGAAGATGAAGAAGTGGAGGAACCTGAAGAAGATGAGGAAGATGAACCTGAGGATGAACCTGAAGAAGAAGAATTTGAAGAACCGGTTGATTGTGAGGAGGAGCCTGTTGCGGTTGCAGCAGCAGAGGCAGAACTCACCAAAGCAGCACAAGAGGAGGCAGCGGAAGCGTTATTAACAATGGTTGCAGAACCATCGAAATCACAAGCAGAAGAATCTTCATCTTGTTCTTCATAGTACTTGTTTAGCATGTAGTTTAATTTTTCCTTTGAAGAACAGAATGAAAAGGCACCGTATTCACCAGATTCACCATCAACAGAAATGTCTGAACAATCGGAATAGTGACAAATGATACCAAACAGGTCAGCATAATCTTCGGTATCAACGTCACTGGAAAGGGCACATTTAACAGTTTTGGAAACACAATCACAAACATCCTGGTTTGGAGTTGGCGGTAAGTTTGTGGAAGCTTTCCAGTTTCTATCTTCGGTTGGACAAGCCAAAGTGGTGGCTGAAGCTGAAGCTTCAGAAGCGGTTGCATAAGTTGGAGAAATATCCCAGAATTCTGATTTCAAGTAGGAGAAATCTTCCAAAGTGGACACTTTATCATCGTCGTCAAGGGTGATTAAACCATACTCGTTATCTTCTTCGAAATACATGTAAACAATACCACCAGACCAAACATCGGTCATGTCATCGGAGTAAATGGTACCAACTTCGGTGAATTTTCTTGGTCTTTCCAAGTTACAACCAAATTCAGAGAAGAATGCAGGGATTGTCAAGTTTGAGAATTCATCGGTTCTATCAGCATACCCAGAGGTTTCGAAATCAGATTCACCACACCATTCGTACATGTTGATACCATAAAAGCTGGAAACAACATCTTCGTCACCACAAGAAAAATAGTCAGCGGATTGGATTCTAGTCTTGGCATCATCGTTAGCAGAGTAACCAATTGGGATGTCTCTGTAACCTTGGTCAGACATATAAGCTCTCATGTCTCTAACGGCAGCCTTCACAAATGGTGCACAGTCGGTGTTTGTATTGTTTGTGATAACTTCATTACCTGCAAAGAAACCTAAAACGTTATCGTACTGTTGGAACATATCAATGACAGTTGTGTATCTTTCGTACAATTCGACAGTCCATGCAGGATCATCAGTGATGATTGATTTATCAGGGGATGATAAATCAGCAATAACGTAGATACCAGCATCAACTAACATTTCCATACATTCGGTATGGTCCAAAGAGGCGTTAACGGCATAAACTCTGATTGTGTTTGCTCCCAATTCTTCTAAATAAGGGATATCTCTTTTACAAGTTTCCACATCGGCCAATGGATCAACGTATTTAGCACCACTGGTGACACCTTCAGTATTTTTTTGGTAAGCAACACCCTTCATGTAGAATTGTGAACCATTGTTGGAGTAAAAAAACTTGTTACCAATGACATCTATAGTTGGTAAAGCTGAAGTTATTGACAATAACCCAGCAAACGATAATAGTGATTTTAATTGCATGGTTTTATTTTTCTATTTGAAATTGTAAAATTTTTTTTTTCTTTTGAAATAAACGAATGACAAAAAACTTTAGAATCTTTTTCTAATACAATTGAAAAAAAAGATCAGAATAAAAAGAACAGAAACAGTTTAAATGAATGAAATTGAGGGAGAAAAAGAACACACTAATTGATTTTTGCAAACAACTAAAAGTAAAGCACAAAAGAGTCAAAAACAGAAAATCAAAAAAGATACATAACGTTTACGGAGAAGGGGGTGGGGGAGGGAGAAGAGAAAAGAAGGGAAGGGAAAAGAAGTGAAAACCAGAAGTATATAAGTGTGATCGAGAAGATCAACAACAACAAGGTACTATAATAGAAGCTCAGCCGGGATACACGTTTACTACAAATAAAAGAAAGAAAAGAACACGGTACCAGGCATAGTGTTGAATCAACAAATAATAATAATAATAATAGCTGGAATCAATGGGAGGGGGAAATCAAATGAACCAAGAAAGATTGAAAAATTCTTAGCTGCAAAACAAGTAAAAAAAAACCAAGGAAGTTTGTATGAAATTTCAAGGTGAATAGAAATTGAAACAAAATCATTAGTTTATCTGCCTGCTCCTCGTTGGGATTTTCTTGGTAACAACACGGTATGTTATGTTAGTTAGTTAGTTAGTTAGTTCGTTTGTTTTGTTGATGGGTGATCTCATAATGATTTGCTGTTACATGGGAGGGATAACCGGTGTGTTTGAATTGTATGTAAAGAGAATGTTATAATTGAATTAATACTACAATTACATTGCATCTTGCAAGATCCATCGTGTGGTGTGGTGTGTTTAAACAGACACTTTTCTTTTCCTGTGAGTATCCATTTGATATCAGATCAGATCAGATCAGCATCTCTTTATTTTTGTCTGAAAGGACTAGACTTTGATTACCGAACAACAAACACAAACAGAATGTAAATTATTTGTATGTGTGTGTTTACAAACAACAGAAAAAGAGGGCAAAAAAAAAAGATATAAATTTCTTGGTATTAGTTTTGTTTTTAAAGGGAGGGAAACAAAAAACAACCTGAATATTATATCTTTTTTTTTTGCCCTCTCTCTGAAACAGGAATGCTGTTGTTTTGTACTTCTATATTTATATAAATGATCTGCTATATCATATATATGATGCAACATTTACATCAGTCAGGTATGTTCTATCTATAGATCTAGACATGGTATACTCACTCTTAAATCTTTATAAGTTACAACCTCACGAATCAAATCGTGTCCTTCCTCAGCCTCCTCCCCGTCTTGGTATCAATAAAATGTGTGTTTTAAAAAAAAAAACACCAAGAAAAAACCAAACAAAGAGAATAAAGATATCTTACATGCTCTTCCACTTACATCATTCTTTTTGTGGTAATAAACATAAGAAATGTAAATCTAAACAACTACATACAGTTTGAAAACTGTTTTTACTTCTATTAATACAATCATCCGTCTATAATACATACACTCTCCTCCCTATTCTTTGGTAAACTTCCAAGAAATTTTACAAGAGTTTAAATTATATCATTTACATTACATTCATTATTACAGTTTGGAAATTGTAATTCGAGTAATGCATATGTGGTGTTCACACACACTCTTTACCCTTGAGCTAATAAATAAACAGGTGGGTGTTTTATTTTTTGTTGCTGTTGCTGCTGCTGTTGCTGCTGATTTTCATCAATTCACCATACAATATCATCATCGCCGGCTAAAACATCCATCCCAGCCCAGTCAATGTGTGTGAGTGTGTGTGTGGCTAATGATTCAGTTTATTGTAGTTCTAGTTGTAGATTTTCGTCAAATTTCTTGGACGATGGGTGAATAGGTGAATGGGTGAATGGGTGATTGCCCAATATATATATATATATATATATATATATAAACCTGAGTCCCAGTATTAGTTTTCTTTCACCTATTTGTAATGTATATTGACCATTTGTACACTGCTATTAAACAAACACATCATCAGTTTCAAGCCCAAGTCTGAATCACTCTTTGACTAAACTACTGTTATCTCCCTTTTAGAAGCACAATAACAATTTCTTTCTTTTTGTTTTAAAATCTGGTATTTATAATATAGTTTAAGTATAACAACAGTAATATAAATAAATGAAAACAAAAAGAATAACGAAAGAGGACAAAATATAAAATGTACAAAAAAAGAACAGCTCAAAAATAATCTACTTTTTTGATAAAAAAAAAAATGTCTATTGAAACCAATAACAATAACGGTTAACAGTAATATCCTTGTTTTTTTTTTAAATTTTAGTTTTTAAGAAAAGAAAAAAAAGATAGCAGAATTTGAAGAAAAAATAGAATAAATGAATGTCTCTTGATTTATATTTAAATGGCAACAACAGAAACACAAGAAATGATACCTGCGGCAACTGTGAAAATGACGTTGAAGTTACCTGAAGTTCTACCACTACCTGATGAAGAATTTGATGAAGATGAAGTTGAAGAAGTTGAGGAGGAAGAAGAGGTTGAAGAACTAGAACCAGAACCTGATGATGATGAACCAGAAGCTGTGGAAGTTTTGGAAGAAGCAGAACCAGAAACAGTACCAGAAATGGAACCAGTACCGTCAGTACCAGCAGCTGATAAAACAGATGAACATGAAGAAGCAGTCGAAGCATCTTGCAAAGTGGCTGAACCATCGAAATCACAAGCTGATGAATCTTGATCTTGCTCTTGGTAGTATAAATCAATAACAAATGATAGCATATCCTTTGATGAACAGAATGAATAAGCACCGTATTCACCAGATTTACCATCACCAGTAATACCTGAACAATCAACTAAACCACAAACCGTGGAGAACAGATCACTGTAATCATCTGAGTCAACATCGTCTGCAACAACACATGATAATGATGCAGTCATACAGTCACAAACACCGGATTGTGGAGTTGGTGGTAAAGCAGTGGCTGCTTTCCAATTAGCGTTGGTGGCTGGACAAGCATAGTCTCCGGTGGAAACAGTGACATCGGAAGAAGAGGCAGAGGTTGGAGAAATGTCGTTCATTTCGGATGAATAGTACTGGTAATCAGTCATGGTGGAAACAGAGGTTGAATCAATTTCAGAGACTAAACCATAGTTGTTTTCTTCTTCAAAATACATGTAAACAATACCTCCGGACCAAACATCAGTCATATCATCACTGAAAATAGTTCCAATTTCGGTGAATTTTCTTGGTTGAACAGAATTACAACCATATTCAGAAAAGAACAATGGAATAGTCAAATTGGAGAATTCTTCAGTTCTATCTTCATAACCAGAACTGGAGAAAGTTTTACTACCACACCATTCGTACATGTTGATACCATAGAAATCAGCCTTAACATCATCATCACCACAATTGAAGTAATTAGCGGACTTGATTCTAGTCTTATCATCGTCATTAGCAGAGTAACCAATTGGAATGGCTCTGTAACCTTCATCGGACATGTATTGTTTCATATCTCTAATGGCAGCTTTAACAAAAGGAGCTGAGTCTGTGTTTGTGTTGTTGGTGATAACTTCATTACCAGCAAAGAAACCCAAAACGTTGGAGTAATCATGCATCATATCAATGACAGAGGTGTATCTCTCGTATAAATCTAAACTCCATTCTGGACTGGTTGTGGAAATGGATGTTTTTGGTTCTGATAAGTCAGCAATAACGTAGATACCAGCCTCTTGTAATAGCTCCATACAGTCTGAATGGTCAGCATCGGCATCTAAAGCATACACTCTAATAACGTTTGTGTTGACTGCTTGCAAGTATGGAATATCTCTTTCACAAGTAGTTTTATCCGACAATGGATCGATGAAAGATGAGTTAGAAGTAGAGACGGGGTTGGCTTGGTAAGCAACACCTCTAATGTAGAATTGTGAACCATTTGGAAAGAAAAACTTGTTACCGACAACACTGATTGATGGTAGATCAGCAGCCTTGGCAAATGATGTAAACACTGTTGTTAGTAAACACAACTTTGTGATTGATTTGAATAACATTTCTATTTTTATTTTTCCTTCTAATCTAAAATCTTGTTTAAAAAGTGTTTTAATAATCTTTTCGATTTAAGGATTAATTATAAAAGTAATTATTATAAGATATATATAATTATATTGTACAGGTAAATTTGAAACTGGTTGTGAGTGGAATTGTGAGAGAGAGGGAAATTGAGGATTAAGCCCACATAAAAGCCCAAACAGCTCACCAGCGATAAAAACAAATCAAATTGGTTTGTTTTCATTTTTCACCACCATATACTTTTCCCAATTGGGACGGAAGACATTTTTTGTTTGCGTGTATGTATCTTTGTTTTCTTTTTCTTTTCTTTTAAAGCTGCGCGTGGTAGTGTGCGAAATAATAGGATCTGTGCTTACACTGATTATTATCACGAATGCCCACCGCTGCCCGCCCTGTTGCGCTACGCTACGGCACGCGGTGGGGTGTTTGGTTTGATCTGTTTATACCCCCCCACTGAAATCTTCAGTTCTCCCTGTAGTAAGTTTTTGGGAAAGCGCGCTACCCACACCTCACTGATTCCCCTCTCGCGCTCCGACGAAGGAACGAGTAAACGTTTATTCAAAATATAAGCCTTCGATCATCATTTCATTCTGTATACTATCAGTAGGTAGGATTTGATGCACATCACCAAAAACACCATCGTCCCTTTAAGCTAGCCCATATACAAATTAAATATACACGTTTATACACATAAATAGAACCTTTAGCAATCAACAGACACTCAGTCATATTCGTGTTGTAAATATGAACGTATCGTATACTTCAATTGTTTACTCCCCTCATCCCCTTCTCTTCCCTTGCCCTTATGACGTATTATTTATTGGTAATAAAAAAAATGCTTAAAAAGAAAATAGAAACGTCCCACCTGACACCTAATTTGTGCGATCAATAGATACTATATATAGGTAGGAGGTATAGGTATATATAGATACACATCGTAAGCAGGAAACCTGTTTTTGTATTCTCTATTTATCTTTTACATATACTTCAAGTCCCTAGCACCATTATACACTTGTTAAACTAAAGCCGTTAATGTTGGTATGTATGCATATTTATAAAAAAATATATATATATACGCAGTCAATTAGTTAAAAATAAACTATTGAAAACGCCCGCCCACCCCCTCCAACCACTCTATATAATAATAAGAACAGATGACGAGCAAAGGTTTCTTACTAAAAAAATAAAAACAACCCCTCTAAGCCTTTTTCTCTTCCGCGAGTTCCCTTATTAACCTTTTGGTTTATCCACTTCTTTCCATATTTTTGCTTTGCTTTTACTATCCATTTACTCCTTTCTTTATATAAAAGAACGAACTGTTTAAGCCTTAAATTTATGCAAATCTCGGACTTATTTTTTCTTTTTCTGTTTCTCAAGTATTGGGATTAGGGATCACGTAAATATATCAATAGTTTATTCCATATATGGTATTCACATCTTGAATTTGAGCAGTTTAAATTAACACGATCTACATTGATTTTTGCCAAAGGAGAAAATAAAGATATAATACTGTATGAAATTTTCCTATTGATGCAACTATAGCAAATTATGAATATATAATATATAAAAGAAACAACAAGTAATAATATATATCTAATTAAAGAAACTTAAAGTATATATATGAAACCAAACACGAAAAACCTAGCAAACTTGACCCTCCTTCTAAATAAAGTACCATACATTTTAACTTCCATATCTGGGGTGTATAATCAATAAGCAAAAATCTATTGGACATAAAGGACAAAAAAGTAATAAAAAAAATCTACCCAAAGAAACCCCAAACCTGTAGTCTTAAACTCATTTTCAAATCCAATAGCTAGTGAATGTTTCAACACCAGGCTTAGCTCTCAATATTGAATCCGGTGCACGATCTCCGGTATCGTTATTATCTTGATGATTTGGTTGAATCAAACCAAAACTATTTTCTGGGATGTAAGGCTCAATAGATGATAATAAAGTCAATTCAACTAATATTGGTGCCACTATTATAAATGTGATAATTATCATTATAGCAAAATATAAAATTGAATATTTGACAGCTTTCCTTGATCTAGTCTTTTTCTGAGTTGTTGTATAAATTCTTCCCTTTAAGATCCTTGATGGTTTTAACCACATCAACATACAAGAATGCCAATGGTCAATGTATGGAATGAATAAAAGTGGTGTGAAAGTTATCAAAATAATATGTCCAATAACAAAATCAGCTGCAAATAAACTCATTTCAACAACTTTAACCATCCCTTCTCTTAAAAATTGAGTAAAAGCTAACCATCCTAAATTACTATTAACCCATTGACCAGACCACCAAGCTCTATTTGTATGATCTTCTTTCATTTCACGAGTTAATAACATTAACTTGATAACTTGGAATATAAGCCTTTGGATGCAAATAGAACAAGTAAAAGCACACAAAAATCTACTGAAATTCCAACCTTCCAAAAACCACGTAACTTCCATAACACCAACATGGATTAATATACCACACGTATGAGCAAATGCAGCCAATATAGTTGGAACTTTGCTGCAACATAATCCAAAGATTGGACCTGCAAAACAGGACAACGGAAAAACAAGTACTAACACCAACGCATTCAAAACGATAGGAGCAAGTGAAATGATAATTATTCTAACAACAGAGTTAACCTCTTCAGCATCTTTAACACCAGTTTGAGCATTGATAAATGTATATGCAAAGAAAACACAGATTGCTTGTCCCAACGGAACAATAACTTCGGCAAAAAATGTATTTCCAAATGGTGCACGATGTATATTTATAGGAACATACTTCACTTGTTCTGCATTAGTACCAACAATTTTTCTTTTAAAGCCAGTAAACTTCGACCTAGAAAATCTTGTGAATCCAATCCATGAATTTTTGTGCCATTTGGAATTACCTCTATGTAACCATCTTATAAAATCTCTGTAATCAAGGAAGAAATCTGTCCATGAAAATTGATGAGGATTAAAAATAAATGGTGACAAACACAACGAAATCAATGTAATCCAAAACCATAAAATGGCTGGTTGCCACATAGTCACGGTACCAAATAGTAAAATCAAAAACAATCTTGATCCTGAATAAATCGATGTTGTTGCATAAGTTGAATATAACCTACTAAATGAAATACGAGAGATTGCAAAGCCTCTTCCTGTAGAGATATAACGGGCACCACCAAAGACTATATCACTTTTCAATGAATTGGAATAAATTTGACAAACAAAAACTTCAAACAATGGTGACAAGGATAAGAAATGGAAGAATAGTCGACTGAATGCCTTCCAAGCTCCTCTTTCAGATAATTCATGAAACACAAGAGGAATAAAAGAAATGAAGAAGCAAATGCAAATTGACAAAACATATCTGGTAACCCAATCAAGAACTGGCTGCAAATTTTGACAACCAACTGGAATTTGTAAATCTGTAATTGGGACATCTTTACTATAGATACACAAGATTGATTCATGAGTCAAAGAGCCCAAATTAATAATAACAAGCATAAATAGTTGTAAAGATAACATGATGAACAAATTATTGATATGGAACCCAGGGTGAGCATAGTAGAAAGACAAAAATCTGTCCAACGGTAATCTGGTTCCTAAGTAATAATATTCTCTTGATAACATTTGTTCTCCCATACCACCACCAATCTTGGAAGTAAAGTTTAAAATGGACCCAAAACCCAAGTCTCTACCTTTACCACATTGATAGTAGTCACAATGCTTTATTCTACCACCACGCATAATTGCATTCATACCAGCGTATATATCTTCATTAAGATGTAGGCCTTTTTGAGCTTTAGATATACCACCTCTTGTTGTCATAAAAACACCATTCAAAAAATCAGGATGGCCATAGTGTAATTTGCCACCTATTTCAGCTAAAGTACGAGCAAACAAAGTTCCAAAAGTTTGTTCCTTTGCAGCAGCAACATCACCTAAAACACCTGTGTTTTCAGAGAAAATGTACTCTCTTGCCCCAAGAATAGCCACGGGACTTTTACCAGAACCTCTATTGGATGGAATATAAGGGTTTGCATTGTCATAGTCAATTTCTTCAAATTCAGATAAAACAGATCTGATTTTTAAGCATTCTTCTAAATAATTATCTTGATTTGCATCTATAACTTGAATGTATTCACCTCTATAGAAAATCAACGAGTGGTTCTGGTTATCAGATTTTCCATCGCCTAAAATTGGATTACCAGGTAACCTAATCTTGAAGAGTTTCTTGAGGTTTCCATCTTCATCTTTGATTTTTGAATGATATAAAACGGAATAATATATGACTCTAGGAATTTCATCGGCTGTAGTCTCGGTTTCCAAACCAACCACATAAAGATCCGGATACGCATTCAATAGAACATTGAAATCTCTTTTCTCGTCATCGTTAAAAGATTGAAGACGTTGCATAGAGACCACCAGCTTAAACTTTCTATTGGCAATACTTGTCAAATAATCATCTGCATTCTGAGAACCACCATACATTTCAATCATTTCAGGGTTTTCAACTTTATGTAATAACTTAATTGCTTTTTGATAATTCATAAATCCAGAAACAGTTCTATATAAAGTTTGTGTCCTTAAAGTGGCCCAAATTCTCGTTCTAAGTGTATACTGTGGAGCTGATGACTTATAACCAATACAGTATAACGGTAAATCACTTATCTTGTTTTCAATAAAATCTTTTTCCGACTTGACAGGTTCCTCTGGAACTTTTTCACCCTCACTATTATAGGATAGGATCTTTGTATCTCTAACAAAGTAATCCCATTCATGTGGAAACATATGTTTTAGATATTCAAGTAATGATATTTTCGAGCTTGGATCCTCTTTAATGATTTCTTTTAAGCCAAGAATGATTCTTTCTGAATAATGAGGAATTAAAACTGTAAAAGTTGGCATTGCTTCAACAGGAACAGGTTCTGGAACGGGAGTTGATAACGACTGGGCAAAAAATGATATTCTTCTTTCAGCTTCTGAATTCGGGACAAAAAAATCTAATATAGTTGAAGTACTATCATCTTGGAATAAGAAAAAAGTAGGAGTTCTGAGAGCTATCTTACCATCGGACTCATTTGGAATTTGATCATAAATTAATCTGTGGACATGATCCACAGATAATAAATGCTCTCTATACATTGAAATCACAACCGCATTCCAAACCTGTGAAACTAAAAGACTGGGTTTATATTTAACACCCATATCGGCAGTCGACAATAGTTTTGAGTAGATTCTTTGTGGAAGTCTTGTAAAAACATTTCTCCATGGTGAAAGAATGGAAATCCCACTGAAAAATGCCAAAAAAATTGAGAAAACACAGTTCCAAATGATGTACCACAAATAAGTATCAAGAAAGAACAAAACCAAGTCAGTCAAAAAAATCAAGACTAAAACTAGTTTAGCCTGATGACGACATAAAAGTGAACCAAAGAGTGATTCTCCATGGCACCTACTCAAATCAGTAATCGATAAATCACGAACTGGATCTCTCAAAGACAAAGTTAAAAAAAAGTATGATTCCGCAAACTTTGCAGTGAAAACCAATAACCACAAAATGATTGATAGAGTAGAGCCTTTAGCACTGAGTTTAGGAAAGGAAGATGTAAAAACTCTAGTGGCATCGTAACCTTTCACTTTAGAAATAGAAGGAAATTCAAATAAAGTTCCGATAGGGTGAAATGAAAAAAATAAAGTTGTGAGCACTGAAATGACAAACTGAATTATAGATAGAATGAAACCCAAATTGGAAACAGCATCTAATGGAACAATACCTAATATAAAAATAGAGGGAGCAAAGTTGATAACCATGATCAAAATTATCAATACTAACCTTCTAAAAAGATGATTTGCTCCCGGCCACTGTCTTGGAACAAAGCCCCATTCGACAATAGTAGCCACCATTTGAATCAAACAAGTAATAGTACTACCTAATGACATAACAGAAAGTCTTGCTTGCGTAGTTGGTTGGTTATTTAGTAATTGGTAATAGTTATGAGTGTATAAACTTGGGGAGTTGAAACTTGAGTAATACCAGAACATAGAAACGTGAATGATCCAAATTCTACTGAAATTAGTTGCTAAATGCCACCACGATCTTCTCTCTTTGTATGTCTTATAGAAAACTTTCTTCCATTTAACATTACCAAGTTGACTATAACGTTCCTCTTTCGGTAAACTGAGAAGCTTTCTACCATCATTCAAAGGTATCTTTGCAATATTCTTATAATACCAAAACAATTGATTCACATCGTCATAACCAATTATTTGATGGTGATCCTTTTCACGTCTGATGTAAGACCCATTAACCAATTTAAACTGTTGATCCCTTAGGTAATCGTAAAGTGGTGTTATAATAGAAGTTAAAAACTGACCTTCTGTAACAGGAGTTTCATCTGAAATCTCAGGGTTCTTTTTCCGGTAAGTGAAATGGTCTAGCGCACATTTGTAGATAAAGCACAAACATTCAGGAGTAAATCTCATATTACTAGCTTCTCCCCATATCATCAAGTAAAGGGCAATATGATAAATCATTTCAGTTGAACTACATGCATACATTCTTTTCTTCCAATTGTACTCGATTAAATCAATCGTTTTTTTTGGAATCATGTCCGAGTTCAAATCATTTTTTAATTCAGACTGCCTTTTCCTCTCTTTCTTTGTTTTTGGGTGTGTATTTTCTAACAACTCTTCGTCTTCTTCTAGTTGGGCACTCATGTACCATTTTCTATAGTTAGAATCCTCACCGCCGATGTAGTTGGCATGTAACTGTAGTAATGCTTGGGATGCTGGCATACGACTTGACTTTGAATCCAATTGAACCATCAAATGGTCATACATATTCATTGTAGAGTCATTCTGAAACCCAAATAACAATTTCAGTTCTAGGAAACACTCAAGAATTGCATCTTTTGAGACTGGTGCTGTCTTGTCAGAATTCCACCAATAATAAGGCTCTTCATCAATTGATGGAACAATAATCGGTTGTTCAGCAGGCAATTCTTCCGTAGTGTATGGGAGTGGTGTATATTGAGGTTGGTAATATGGTTGTTGATATTGATTCGGATCCCATGAATTTACATAAGGCCGATTATAATCTACTTGGTATGGCTGATCATTGAAATCAGGCGGATAATTATCATTTGCAAAATCCTCTTCTTGACGAAGATGATCTTCCTGGTGGGGGTCAGCATCATAGAAATAATCATTTTCCGCTTTAACCTCAGACATCTATTCCAAAAAGCAAAAAAAAGGCATCATTCGAATTAGTATTTCAAGTTCGTTTTAGAAGAGACGTCATGACTCTGAATTCAGGGGGTTTTACCGATTCATGAGTTAAAGTTAATTTTGGTGACAATACTGTTCAGCAGACTAAGAAGTGATCTCGTATCCTTAACTTTGAAATTATTATCGAGGTATAAACTTTAATTGAAACGATAATTTGGCATTCAAGTAGGCTTTCTTTTGTTTATCACTTTTTTCTTTGTTCAAAAATGAAAATTGTTAAGGGTGGTATAAACAATACAAAGATAAAAGAAAAAAAGCTTGTAAATTGATCCCAAAATTTATGATCGTCTCACCAGCCACTTTAATATTGCGCCACTCATTGAACCTTAATCACAAACAAGGCACAAACAAGCCTTTGGGGAAGTGAAAGATAAAATTTTCCAAATATTGATCTTAATATAGATAGATATTTCAATCAGACTTGACAAGCCACAAACCGTTAACCAGTAAGAGAAGGAACAATACGCATGTTAACTTTTGTTGTTAAGTGCAGTTTAAAGCAGAAATAGATGGCAGTGTTCTTAAGCAGAATCAACAAGTCTATTCAAAGTGTAAAGAAATCGAAACAAATTAATAAATTGATATTAAAAGCCACTTCAACAACCAATAAAAATAATAATCTCATGTCCATTCAGCAAGTACAACCAGAAATAAATCTTGAAACTTTGGAACCACCAGTCAATAGAGGATTAACTGATTTGTCAAGGGGTTCATTCACTAAAACTTTCAACGTTTGGTCTGTTTTATTTCCCGAACAAGCACTCGTTGGACCATTTGTAAAGAACTTTAAGAATGATATTTTAAATTTTACCAAGACAAAATACGTTGCTGTCCATCAACCTATCAATGAAACGGAACAACCAGAATTCACTAAAAAAAATAAAGTTGTACTACTTACTCATAAACTATATGATCTTTCTAAGAAGTCTGAAGTTTTAAGTAAAGAATCCTTGGATTATATCGAAGCTAACAAAGGTGAATTTTTAGTGCATAAATTAACATTAGGATATGATTTTTGGAGAGCTGATCAAATATTGAGATCAGTGTTACCTGTTGAATTATTAGATAATTTGCCAACAAGTTATACTATAACAGGCCATGTTGCCCACTTGAATTTAAGAGATGAATTCAAACCGTACGACACCATGATCGGTAAAGTTATAATGGATAAGAATAAAGTGATCAAAACTGTCGTTGATAAACAAGGAACGATCGACACTACTTTTAGAACTTTCAAAATGAAAGTCATTGCAGGTTCTGATGATTTAATGGTTGAACAAAAGGAAAGTGACTGTATTTTCCAATTTGATTTCAGTAAAGTTTATTGGAATTCAAGACTTGCCACTGAACATGAAAGATTAATCGATAGTTTTCAGCCTGGTGAAGCTGTTTGTGACGTTATGGCTGGTGTTGGCCCATTTGCTGTTCCTGCAGGTAAGAAAAGATGTATTGTTTTTGCAAACGATTTAAATCCTGATAGTTATAAGTATTTAGAGATCAATATAAATAGAAACAAAGTTGGTGCATTTGTTCAGGGTTTCAATGAAGACGGACGTGATTTTATCAAAAAATCACCGAAAATGATACAAGATTATGCTTTGAATAATCATACGGTTTCACTGTTGAAAGACAACTCACAAGAGAAGGATGAAGGTAACGACGAAAAAGATAGGAACATCAAAAGAAGAAAACAGGTTGTTTCTGTCCCAACCCCAACTTTCTTTTCTCATTACATTATGAACTTACCGGATTCTGCTATTAACTTCATTGACTCATACATTGGTTTGTTCTCAAATGCATTCCCAGAATTGTCAAAAGATGAAGTCAAAAAATTACCAGGTTATAAGCTACCAACAATCAATGTTCACCATTTTGAGAAATTCTCAAACGATGAAAATCCATCTCAACATGAGTTACACAGAAGAATTCATGAAAAGATGAAAGTTTTGTTGAGATATGAAATTCCATTAGATACTATAAGTTTCCATGTTGTTCGTATGGTTGCTCCAACCAAACCAATGTACTGTATTTCATTCAAATTGCCTGAAGAAGTTGCTTTTGCTTGAGTGGAAACCAGTTGTGTCTGTATGTATATATATATGTAGGGAATGTGAATGTAATTATATTATAGAATAGAAAACAAGTTATCAATCATTAAATCAAAATTTATTATAATTGGGGAAAAAAGATACTCATGTTAAGAAAAATAAAGACAAGACACATACACAACTATATGATAATTAAAAGCTCAGAAAAAAAACTCATAAAATAGAAAAGGTGAAAAATAAAAAATAGAAAGCATAAAAAGAATGTAAATAAAATATCACATAGCAGGAAATAATATCAAACATAAGAATAAAATAAAAAATATATATAACATAAACTCTAAATATAACTCGTTAACTCGTGGGATTCATAGAAAAAAGATTCTTTGAATAAAAAACAATAATAATATAATATAATGATACAAACTTGGAGGTATCCAGCACTCTATGGAATGAAAAGAATAATACGGACGATACCATAATTTGGGGTATCCATAATTTGGGATATCCTTTTATTCTTTTCCATTCATGATGTTCAATGATTTTTTTCTCCATCTCATTGAGCTCCATAGTGCACCATAACTCCAAGTTAAGTCTTCAGCACCTTCCATATAACCACTGTACTTATTAAATTGCTCACTCATATGACCATCATTATCGACATGTTCTCTAATAACATCCATGAAAGCATCTGCATAAGAGAACAATGAAGAAGTGGCTTCGCTAAATGCACTGGATCCATATGGTAACACAGTTTCACCTTCAATTTTCATATTGGTGATTGCTTCAAAGATTGGCCTTTGCTCAACTGAAATAACCAAATCTTTTTGATAATTGTATAAATTGTAAATAATCTTATACACTAATTCAGATGCGGTGGCAGTTGCGATAAACCATGGATTTCCTTCACTTGTTCCATAACCGTCATAAACGTCTTCTGGATATCTACCTAAAGCGAAACCTGTGCTGAAACCCAATCTATTATGGTTAATTGGATATCTATATTTCATATCATTAACCATCGCACCCAAAGTATTTAAAACAGAAGCGTCGTCGATTGGGAAAGGAATATCTAAAGAATCAGTACTGTCATCCAAATCATGAGCACGTAAGGAACCTAAGATAGATGCAATATCTAAACCGGATCTTTTGCCTTGAACAACTAATGATGGAGTTTCAATCAAGTAAGGAACGTTATTAATTCTGTAACCAGAATCGACGGCAATGAAGAATCTTAATGCATTGAATGTTCTTGCTAACTCATCGTAAAAATCATTATCATCAAAAGCAGCACTCAATTGTAAACCAAGTTTGATGGCTTTCAATTGAGTTAAACTTGTGAATAGATGCAAAGAATCAATTTCTTCCCACAAGTCAAAGCCACTTTCGGTCCAACTCTCGATAATGTACTTTAAATCCGGTTTGACAATTTCTTCATAAATATGCTTTTCATCTATAAGTTCAGATGATTTGACCACAGATTTTCCGTATTTTTTCAATAGATTCAAGTAGTTGGTAATTGTGATAACTCTCAAACCAGGACCGTCTCTCTGAGGTCTACCCCAGTGATCCACAAATGGGGTAGAGTCAGGCATGAACTTAGGTTCACCTAAACCACTCAGCGTATCGAAATCACCAGATGGATTAGAAACTCTTTGAATCTGATGGGCATTTATTATATACGATTCAATGACAGGAGCCAGATCATAACTTGAATCATCAAATTCATGATCATCCAAATATTCAATCAACGAGTTGATTGTGATAGCACCATCTCTAATCCATTGATAAAAGTAGTTTGGTCTTTTCTTTGAAGGGGAAGCAATAACAGCACCGACAGTAACGTTATCAGATTCTTCAAACCCCCCAAAACCTCCAATATTGTTCAAAATCCCTTGGAAGGAAATCTCTTTTTGAACTTCTAACCAGTTTTCAAAATCACCTCTAGGAATAGATGCGGTTGAAACAACACCTTCTGTAATAACGGAATAAGAAGGTGTTTTTGATGATAAAAATAAAGAGGAGAACCAAGACTTTTGTGAATCTCTGTAGACATACTTATTTGAATTTATCAAATTTCCAATTTGAGCTGGGGAATATTTGGCAACAGTAGATATCCATGTGTTATCATCAACAACAGGTTGTGCAGTTAATTTAAGGGTTGATCTATCGAAATCTAATGGTAACGCTCTTGAATCACTTATTCCTGACAAACAGGCAAGTGCTAATAATAAAGTTTTTGTTGTCAACATTTTTGCTTTATGATGAATTTCTATAATGAATTTCTATAAAAATGGGACTATTTTATACTATTTTGAATTTTTTGTATTTTGTTTGTTTGTTAGTTTGTTTGTATAGTTATATGTATTGTGACAGATCTATCTATTAAAGGAATATACACTATAATGGATGGGATCGTGTCTGTACTACTCTTTGCTATTTATGGATTACTCCTAATGGTGATCTGGAATATTAGAATCTGAGTATGGTGTTGATGTATGCAAACAAACAAGTCTATTATTCTAAAATGAGAATGAATGTAGTTAAATCAAACTTTGTCTCGTGGATGAAATAGTTTGTAAAGTGTTGATAATTTGTATTAATTACTTAATAATTGTAAAACAAAGCAAGTTCAAGTAATAAAGACAGGTAAAGTTAAGCTGGAGAGAGAATAAAAACAGCTTGTACAAGAGAAGAAAGAATATAACCTCTAGTGGGGGATCAAAGAGTATATATAGAAGTGGAAACAAGGTCACAAAAGAATGGAAACCAAAATCTGGGGTCTGAGTAAAAACATGACGTTGATTGTTGTTCAAGTTGACCTTGCGCTTAAATTTTTTTTTTGTGAGCAACAAAAGGATCATGGATTGTTTTCTTTGTTTGGTGCATATGCAAATTTAGCACTATTGTTGAGCCGGCTATGCCGCCGAGCACCAGCCACACCTTCTATGATTGACCTGGCGGTGACTAGCGGGTGTATTGTATTGTATTGTGTTGTATTACTTAGTGTCACGCCGTTCCTAAAGAGTTATTATACATATACATACTACCTTAAAATCTAATATTATGACTGTGAGGTTGAAACGATTAACCATTTTCATTGTATTCTTAGTTCAGTTGTTCCAACTCAAGCTTTCTATAAATGTATGTATATAGCAACATAGCAACATAGATTTGACTTGAAACACTCGATAAGCTCTTGCTCTATTTATATTTCGCAATAACTATACTTGTTCATTTGACTCAAATCTCGATCCCTCGCTTGTAAACATGCACTTCGGTATCGTTTCTTTTTCCTTCAGTGCGCAACTATTTACTAGAGCCATGCTAATGACATAAAATCTCTCATGACGATATGTTTGGGAGGGCACTCACTTATTCGACATAAGAAGAGGCTAGATGTTTTCATGATGATGAAGTATGTTGTAATTCAGATGATTTAATTATTATATCGCTGATGAGTGTTACATAACATCCGTTTGCTTTCTTATCTTATAGAACTTTTATCCTAATAGAGATATCTATCTAATATATACCGACAAGATCCCTCTACACTACAAGTGGAGGTTGAGGTTGGAAAAATATTCAGAAAAATGTGGCTGAAAAGATGTCCCTGTTTGTACCGTATGTAGCGAGCAAGCCTCAGCCAGACACACAACTGAAACGAACATATTAGCACATACATAATTTTCAACCGATACCATTACATCATTTTAGTCTTACTAAGTAATTTGCAATAGTAGATTTTTAAAATTTCCAACGTGTCTGTGATGTAGTCGTAAGCAAGCAGCAGGCTTACAAAACAATATAGAGAAAACTAAGCTTGAACTCCCATTTATATATATATATATGCCATACTTTGTTTTTTTCCCCCTTCTTTTTTCTTTATGCGGATGAAATTCGGGAGATACACTGCAACGGTGGGTCCAGATCCAAACTCACACTTCGGTAGGAGTAGCTAGCAAGTTCAGTTTTGGTTATTACCAGTACGGCTGAAAAGACATAGATTACGCGGGAAGTTTATTTACTGATTGAGCAACTTTTTCCATCAAATAACGAGGTAACCTTCATTGCCAAATTTGATCAAACGATTAGAAACTCTACCGGATTATTTAAAAGATTTCAAGGGAATTGTTTGTATTTTTCTTCAACAAAACAGATGTTACACACTGCAAATATACAGTTATATATGGATATAAAGATATACGCATATAACACTTGTTCATGAACCTATGTGTGTAACAACATAATGTAGCTGTTGTCTGGTGTTTTTTTGGTTTCAGTAACCAAGAAACTTTGAACCACCAAATCACCAGCCACTAAATATATGTTCCGGGTGTCGATGATTAACTTGATCGCGTGGAGGAACCGGAAATTCCCCGTGCGGCCTGGTGGTGTTTTTATTTTTTTTTGCTAGATTTAGAGAAGCCAAGCGGCTTTGGGCTCAGATCAGATCACATCACATCAGATCGAGGAGAGAAAAAATTTTCCACCTTTCTTTGATCATCATTTGGAAGCTGTGGACACCTTTTGGTCAGTGCTTTGCTTTTTCCGCTTATGTATGTAGATCTAAGAGTGTAATAAATCTAGATCCAGATAGTACAGAGTGGTTGTTCTGTTTGTTTATATGCTCGGTACTACCGAGTCAGATCCTGTATAAATATCCGCTACTGATCGTAGATATTTAACTGTAGCTCATGATAATCAGTCTATGATTGAAAGTCAAAAGCTTTAAAACCCCCGGATCAACTCCAAACAACTATGACAAAAAACCAACTTCTGCCAAACTAGACGTAAAATACATTTAATAAATTTTACTGCATCCAGAAAAAGAACAAGAAAGGCTATGATAATAATTTTTGATGACCAAAAGAAGATTGCATATAACTAATTATCCCCACTCACGCGTCTGCGGTTGGCTTTGAAAAGATCTGATGTCATATTTTGATAGTTTTTGATGAAAAAAAAAAAACATGTTAGAATGAGTACTGCAGAGAAAGGCATACATAAACCTATTATAGAAAATTCTTTTTACTCTTGGATAGATCTTCCTATACTACAAAGGAGTCATCTTTTTACTCTACAGTCCTTCCAAAGTTATATATCTACTTATAAAGATCCATTTTGCCTAAATAAGCGTTTACTTTTCAGAAGAAATTACTCAATTAATAAAATTGCTTTCAGTTCTATGACCTGAGCCGTTATCTTGAAGGATATATGGAAGTCAAAAAATCTAAAATTCCCATAATCGAAATGAACAGTAGTCTTTTTGTTCAAAATAGGTTCCTTCAACTTGTTGTATACATATAAATTCAGCTTGGAATCTGTGGAATGGATGAGAAGTGAATCTTGCGTGTTTTTTTTTTGGTCACACATCCGTCTGAGCTGTCCAGCCCCACAACAAAACATGGATTAAAAAAACGCGTGCCGCTTGGGGAGAGAGATCAATGAGATCTTCGCTTGGTTTATTTGCCTCACGGGGGAGACAAGGCAAAAATAAGGTGGGGGTGTTGTTTGTCATGTATCATGTATTACACAAAAATAGCTTGAGGGCAGGATAATTTCAGTCTAACATAAACGACATGGTAACCATAGTTTTATAAAAAAGAAGCAGATCGTTTTCGGTATTTAGGTGATTTTACAAATTTCGCCAATCTTAATTTATATTATTAGTCAACTAGGATAAATAAAACTCAAAAAACTACATAAGAGCGTACCACAGATACTGAATCAAGAAAAAAAAAAGAGAGAGCAAAGGATTTACACTCAATCCTAAATAGATGTTTTTTTACCAATGTATAAGACTTCAAAGTTTTCATCCTTGTCGGCTTGAATCACAAAATCATCAGGCAATACATAATCCATAGAGCCATTGCTGACAATACTATTTAATGGACTGAACAAGTTATTGATTAAAAAGCCTCTTGGAATAAAGTAGATAAACCTTGCAAAATTTTTGAAATAGTTGCTATATTTCCTAACAGTTGACATATTATCATTTGTATCATCACTACCATCGAAAGTTTTTGCGACGACAAAATTTTTTTCAAAAATGTGAACAACAGGAATTGTATATTGATTCTTTGAATCCAATAGATCGTCCACATCATATAAATCCATTAAATCTCGTGTTTCGTCAGTGGAGAGTACCATTTCTTTGATGAGTTTTTTGGTCAGTTTTGACTGTTTCATAAATCCGGATCTAATAAGACCTCTATAGAAACCAGGAACATTCTCAACTTTTTGTAAAGAAACTTGATCATCTTCATCGACGTCGGGAGCAGTACTGACTCTAGTTTCAAATAATATGAAAATTTTAGGAATAGTGCCAAATGAATTCACAGTGTTGGATAATATATCAGGAATAAATTTATTGTTTCTTAAAGCTGTAGATGAAGAGCTAAACATCAAACCAATTTGATTGATTCTTTTAACTTTCTTTTTTGTACCAAAGACGGAGAGTGATAAATAGTTAGAGTTATCCCCTCCATAGATGGGGATAGATGACGGAAACAATGAAGCTAATTCCAAATTCTCATTGTCTGATTTTGGTAGAATCTCTCTATCAGCCATTTTATTTTTCAAATCGATCACAACCGCTTCTCTGGTTTCTTTAGTACCTTGGTCTCTGAAAAACATATCATTTACACTTCTTTTATGGGAAAGTTCATTTTTAATTACTAGGCCCCTGCACCAATGCCAAAAGCTAATAAATGAAAAGCAGATAAAAGTAACCATGATTGTAAACCAGGCACCATGTGAAACTTTTATTAATCCAGCACCAATCAAACAAGTATCCAATGCACCAAATCCTAGAAGGAATCCAATTGGAAAGATAAAGTGAAACTTATAAACGTAATTAAGACAAACGGTGATTAATACTGTTGTCATTAAGAAATCAATGGAAATACCTAAACCATAAGCAGCTGTAACATTGTTACTATTTTCAAATCCAACAGTTGTCAATATAACACAAACCATAAGGACGTAATTAGCAACGGGAATGTAAATACGGCCTGGATGCTTCTTTGAGGTATAGTGTATAGCTAATCTTGGGAAACAATCCATCATAATCATTTGCTTCAAGATACTAAAAGCACCTAAAATTAATGCTTGTGAAGCAATAATAGTAGCTAAAGTGGCAATAACAAGTATTATCCAGTAGTAAGCACCGTTACTTCCACCAGGGATAGACAGATAAAACACGTTTGAAATAGCATCAGGAAATTCAACTAAGTAAGCTGCTTGACCAAGGTATGCAATCATCAAACATGGGTAGACAAAAAATCCTAAAGTTAATTGAATTGGCAAAGCACCAAAATGAGAAACATCGGCAAACATCGCTTCCACTCCTGTAACAGCAAGCATAATACCTGAAAGTGCATCTATGCCACCAGAATTTTTTAAAAACATAATGGCATAATAAGGATTTAAGCATTTGAATATAGCTGGATGATATTTGGCAATGTTGATAACACCATTAACAAACAATGTTATTAACCAAACAAAAATAATTGGAGAAAAAAGCATGGTAAGCTTACCAGATCCAAATCTTTGGCACATGAATAAAACAAACAAAATTGCACATGAAACAGGCATAACCTTATTATTCAAACTAGGGGTTGCAACGGCAATACCTGCAACAGCGGAAAGAACAGAGGTAGTTGGGGTTAATACACCATCTGAAAGCACCAAAGAACAACCTAAGAAACTAATAATGAGTGTCATAGTCGATAAAACTTGCTTCCAAACACCGTTCACCATAGCCTTTGAGCTAGTAATGGACATGCTGGTATTGGATCTAGTCAAAACTAACAAATCATCCATATCAATGGGTGATTCATCATCATGGCCATTAGTTTCACCTGGAATTTGAACGCCAACAGGTCCAAACTTTAAAGTTCTTGCTATTTTTGAATAAATTGCAATTTGTCCACCTTCGTTATTATTTGTACCAAAAGTTAAAACTATTAGTGAATATTTGGCAATCACAATGATTGTAAATAACCAGAAAATGCATGAAGCACTACCATAAATTTCCTTATTAGAGAGTGTGTTTTTGAATATGCTACTGAAAACATATAAAGGTGAAGTACCAATATCTCCATAAATGGATCCTAGAGAACCAAATGAAAGGGTTAAGATATTTAGAATATTGTTTGTGTTCTATATGATAGAAGTGCACACAGTTGTTAGCATATACTTTTGGAAAAGATTTATTGAACAAAATTAAGCAAAAAAAGAAATACCTACTTTGATGTTTTTCATGCTTTGATTTTTCACTTTTTCTTGATTTTGCAGATTTGTAAGCTGAACTTATTCTAGTAAGCTTGTGCTCTTTAGTTAATTGGTTTTTTTTTACAAAAGTTCATATCTATTCAAACTACTCAAGGTGATTCTCAGTTTATATACTGGGATTGAGGGATTGATCATTTGTTTCAAATATTGCTGAAAAGGAAGGGTTGCCCTTGCTCTTACTCATCGTTTGACCAATGAGAATGAAAATACACCAAAACTCTTGCAGCTAAAAGGCTATTTCCAATTTAGCTTCAAGCTTATCATTCAAATAACCTGATCAATTCGGTCTGGTGAATATTTTGTGTGTCTCAATTTGTAGTGCAAAGAAAAAGAGAGTAAAAGAGGATCAATACTTTGGAATAATTTCTATTGAAATTGCAAGTGAAAAACCAAAATATCGCGCAGCCTAATAAAAGGAGTTTCGGATTTTTACACACAAATTTTATCAATTTATTACTTTATGGTCGACTGGTCTAAGCTCAAATTTATTGTAATAGTTCAAGGTAGTTGTTATGACGTTTGGTTTTTCTGTTGTCCGTTTAAAACGAAACAAGTGAACACTACACACTGTTTCTATCAATATTAGTTAGTTTTTTTTTAAGGCTGAGTGAGAGGGATTAAATTTGTTGCACCGTTGTGTAGAGTGTGCGTATGGGATTGAAAGAGACGCGTGGAATCCAAGCGGGAATTTATTGTTTTTTTCCCCACAATCGCACGTGCCAGTTTTATGAATTTTACCGGCGAACTGAAAAACCTCGCCTCTCTTCACGGTTGGTGGGCGCGGGGAGAGAAGACGAAACGAAATGCTTAGAGTGTGAGGGATTTGAGATTCCCATTAAAGAAAGTTACACTGAGTTTTACATTCATGCTTGATAACTGACGATGGTATTACTGTTTCATTGCTCTCCAATTAACAAGCACACAGCCAATCAAATTTTATTCCCTCAAACGCTATGATATCATTTATTAGATTATAAACTGTTATAGTGTTATTGTTATTACTCAAACTTGGAAATCATGTTGACGTTCAATAGGTCATTGATTTTGTGTTTGATAACTTTCAAGTCATACAAAGGCAAATCACTCACACCATTAGGCATAATAACAGCTTTAATAACCGGTATCATTCATTCGTTACCAGAAACTCATTTGTATCTATCGTTATTGATTTCGTTTTTCCTCCTTGGTACCACAGCAACAAAATTCAAACATGCAGAAAAGTCTTTGCACACGACAACAATAAAATCTGAGCCAACTAACGGGTCGTCATCAACAAAAACAGCAACAACAACAACTAGAAACCATGTTCAAGTACTTGCTAACTCGCTTCCTGCTTCCATCTTTATATTGCTATCTTTAATTCCAACAGCTAAAATTAGCTCAAAATGTTGTCAGATAGGTGCAATTGTTCATTACTGTAGCGTCACTTCAGATACACTATCATCCGAACTCGGAATACTCTCTAAATCGGACCCAGTTTTAATTTACAATTGGTTTAAGTCTGTGCCAAAGGGTACCAATGGAGGAATTTCATTATTGGGTTCCGTTGCTGGGTTATTAGGTGGTTTGATAATTTCATTAATAGCTTCATTAACATTATTCAACGGAAATAATTGTTTTTTCAAATACTTGTTATTTTTCACATTAAGTGGTTGTGTGGGAACGGTTTTGGATTCATTACTAGGTGTTTTATTGCAAGCTAGTTTTGCCAAAATTGAGAATAACAAGGAGAAAATCTTGGAAGTTGATGGAGGTTATTCAATAAAAGATACCTCTGGATTAATTAAAATTGGTCCCAGTTATGATCTTTTAGATAATAATGGTGTCAATTTACTAATGAGTTTTACAAATTCAATCTTATTTATTATTTTATATTGCTTTTTGTCATCATATGGATATATTCGCTAAACAGAAAAAAAGTATATACTTGCCAATAATTATGTCGCTAAAAATCGCTAACTTGAATACCCCTATTCAATATTATAAAGCCCAACCTTACCTGAGACCATACTATTATCGTTAAATAAATCACCATATCCATAATAGGGCATACCAACAGCCAAATAACTGTAGCCATTATAATCAAAAATCTCTAATGACCGCCCAAACCCTGTATATCCAACTCCTGATACGCCAGTAACTAGTAGCTTCCCAAAGTTTTGTCTCTTATTAAGTAAGCTTGTATCGAAACTTCTTTGAAAATCAGTATCACGCTTATTGTTTTTATTCAAAGTATTGGGTTCATCACCTCCTAGTTCAACGTGAATCACTTTGGAATCTCTAATTGATTCATTTATGATTTGATTGATGTCTATCAGCCAAACAGCACCCATTCCTTTTTTATAACCCTCTGATGAGATTAAAACCAAGTTTCCTCTATAACGAATAGCACTAGTACCAAAATATGAATGCTTGTTTTCAATCCCCATAGTTGGAGTAATCTTGGCAGCTAGATCGAAATGGCTGTTGTCTGTTAATAGATAAAGATAAACAGAACCACATAATACACAAATACCACTACTTTCCGAGCTGGCTGAAACTAAAACCCATTCTGTAGTTTCATTGTAAGAACCGGTCAATATAAAATTGAATCCAAATAAATACGAGCTTTCAGAGTTAACCCTCTGTGGATTCTCTTCTATATCGTTTTTGTCTGCTAAAGATAATGTTTGTTGATATTTCCCATTTTTTGCAAAAACTAAAATAGATCCTAAAGAGTTAACCCCAACTAAAGTATGAGCTTTTGTAAATGCCACTGTTGTTGAAAATTGCTCATAATTGTCGGAAAGTTGAAGTTCTGAAGGTAAATCATAAGTAACAATATTTAATTGATCACTGCTCAAATAGAAAACTCCATTTTCATCACTTAGAATCTTTAAACAGTTTTCGGATTCAAAAAGGCTGCTGAACAAATAACCGCTTAAAACGGACAAATGACCGATTTGAAGTTTTCCATCATGATCTGTGTATTGAGATCCAAAAACCAAATCATCATATGTATCATTATTGATATCACTGGTATCTAACACCATACCTAGTTCTTTGATTCCCTTTTGGCCTGAAGATGTGGCTACATTTACGTTATAAATGACGGCAACTAGTCTATTTCCATATTGTGAAAAAACTTTCAAACTTGAAGTTCCAGGTTCAGAAATAACCAAGAATTTAAGCCCATTCACGTTCCAATTAGTCATAGAATAACCAAATCTAGCGGGATATTGTAAATTAGATTGGCCAATAGAATCTGAGTGGCTGTTCATTGTTGGTTTTGATTTCAAGACTTTCAACCGTCTTTCTTTGCTCGTTATTGTTCGCTCTAGTTTGGTTTCCTTTGACTGTTGTTCGTCACTTACTCCACCAAGTATATCACCGATCGGTATAATATAAGCAGAGCCTGTTATTTCGTCGTATTCAGCACCAATAGCTATACACAATTCACCATTCAAATAATTACCAATTTGCAAACTTGATCCAAACTTCGAATTCCCAATAAAGGTGGATAAGTAAGTAGGGGGTTGTGTTTCATATTTGCCGTCACTATCAACTATTAAATTACCTTGTGTACTGTTGGTGCCCGATGTGCGCAGCATCGACCCATCTTGTGGTTGATCATCAATAAAAATTTCATTGGCTGAATTGATATGATGTTTGACGAATGTCGAGCAAATAGACCACGGATCAATGATACCATTGTCATCCTCGGTTTCATTTTCAAACCATTTATTTAAACCGTTTATGCAAATTTGAACAGAATAAACAATTTCATTGATCCCACCATAATAATAATCATCCAATATTTCTCTCAATAGGGGAGACCTAATAAGGTAGTAAAGTGAAGATTGTTCGTCGATGGATCCAATAGTGGCGACTTCGGCTTGCAACGCGGTAAACCCTCTCGCCATGCAAAAGCTTAGCTCGCTATTAGTTATGCTGTAACCCATATTTGAATAGATATTCAGAATATCATATTCGGGATAGCTCCAAGATGTTCCATAAAATTTCAACAAATTTGTGAGTTTCAGTCCATTCACGTTTCCAAATTGTTTGGTTAATACTAAAAAATCCCCACCGGTATCTAAGAAATCGTGAGCCAATGATTTATTGCCATTAAATTCTACTTTACTTAATTGTTCAAGTAAGCCTTCTGACTTGTATAAACTATGCCAACTCACGTCTGCTATTTGGTGAGTAAATACCCCGTAAATGAAAGCTTTCAATTCCGGTGATTTGTTGCCATTCTGGTAGTGTTCGACTGCTTTAAGCAAAAATGGTGGCCAATGTGCCTCCTCAGCAGCCTCTGAATGGCCAAAACAGTTATAAAATGCATCAGGGTGGAATGCTCCTGCAAGATACTCGTTGTAATAGGATTTGATATCATCGGGTAAATATGAGTGAGCTCTTGCAGCAATGGTTAAATGGGTTGATACCCCAGCTTGGTGAGTTATAGAAGGGAATAAAAGCAACCAAATAACAGCAAAAGCTTTGGCATGCAAATATCTAAAGCCAAACATTTATCCTGTTAATTTGTTGTTCATGTATATGGATAGAATAAGGTTTCTGTTTTTTTTTGAATGTTCTTTTGTTAATTGAGATAGAACCAGGAGGAGTAATTCAATATGGTTTGGGATATGGGAAGTGTGCTCTGTTATCCAGTACAATCTTTTTTTGATACTGATATAAGTAGAAGTTCAAGTGGGAATTCTACAAAAGTAAATTGTGCTAGATCAATGAAAAAAAGTCATGACCGTTTTGACAACCAAGTCCCCCTTATTTGATATAAAATTTCTAAATATAAAATCGCTTTCAAAAAAAATGAATTAGTAAGACTGAAATTTTGTTCTGCAAAAAGGTATTATATAGCTTAAAGTATATAACCTTATCTTTTTATTATCAATTGATCTTTTTTTTTTTGGCGTATCCCATCAATGGCAAACTTTATGAAAGGTTTTTCAAAAGGTGTTTATACATGGATATGTTGTTATTGATGAGCCATGTTTGATTCGATTTTAAGAAAATCTGCGTATGTAATCAGAATTTATTTGAAACACCTTTCTTATGGATTTAAGAAATTGAATACACTACTGTGCTTTCAACTTTAAAGGTACACTACATAATGGCATTCAACATATTCATTACGACTTTTATCTACATCTAACTGCACTGTATATTAATTGCTGATAGAACAAAAGCATTTCTTTGTTTGAAATAGAATTGGAAGAAAAAGAAAAAAATGTACCAACTGCCCAATTGGATAATAAAAGCATGTGGGGTTTCAAGTTTATCATCGATACTTATTTCGTCGTTAGCAATATACCTTCAATTGAGTAACTACAGAAAGCCATTTGAGCAAAGATTGATAGTACGTATTTTGTTAATTGTTCCTATGTTTGCTACAACTTGCTACATATCATTGGTTAATTTTAAACTTGGTCAATTCATTGAGCCAATTAGGGAAGTTTATGAGGCCTTTGTTATTTATACCTTTTATAAACTATTGGTTTTAATGCTTGGTGGAGAACGTCACATTATTCAAACTTGTATCGATAGGCCACCAACTTCACATCCTTTCCCTACGAGTCTAATTTTGCGTCCTGTCAATATTTCAGATCCGTCTGATTTCTTGATGATTAAAAGATGTATTTTACAATATGTTTGGGTTAAGCCAGTTCTGTACTTGGTCATTGTATTGAGTACGATAACAGGTCACTACGACGTTAATGATATAAGTTGGTCAAGTATTTATTTTTGGCTTGGTATCATTTATAACTTATCAGTGACTGTCTCCTTGTACAATTTGGCAATGTTTTGGAAATGCTTATATGGAGATTTGAAAAAATTTAATCCGTGGGGCAAGTTCTTGTGTGTTAAGTTAATCATCTTTGCTTCCTATTGGCAAGGTTTAGCTATTGTGACTTTAAATTGGCTTGGTGTTTTTAAAGACAACGATGATGATAGTGATGAAACTGGAGCAAATCTGGGTTTACAGATACAAAATGCATTGTTATGTGGAGAAATGATTTTCTTTGCCATCTTACATTGGGTTTCGTTTCCATATTTCGATTTCACAAACGATAAATTACCAGATTCAGCAAGGCTTAAGACTTTGACAGCTTTCAAAGATTGGATTTATGTTGGTGATTTAATATTTGATCTTAAAATGACTACTCTTTATGGAGATACCTACAACTTTAGAAGATTTGATTCCATCAGTGATAATCAAATTTATAGCAAATCATCAACTTTTGACCAGAAAATATACAATGGGTTGAGATATTCATCAGACGGAAGAAAATATTGGTTACCTGATCCTAACGATAATGGAGATGGTAGCAGACACAAGAGGGCTGGATCAAGCGGGTCAACGTCATCAATTTATCGTCAAAATTTACTATCTCCTTCACCAGATCAATCAACCCCGTTGTTATCTCCATCAATAATTTCTAAGCAACAGAGAACATTATACGTTGAAGATACAACAGGTGAAGATAATCCGAGCTTGTTGTCAAGTTCAAGCAACTCAAATGCGAATTTTTTGAATTCTGATTCCAATGAGCAAGCTTTGGTAGCATTTATGGGAGATTCAACAGGTAATGAGGATTACCTCAAAGATGAAAAATTGTACAGATTTGTCAAGAGAAGATATATTAAAGATGATAAATTGAATTATCCGATTGATTACGATTATAAATCTATAATCTATTCAAACAAGATTTTAAAAATGAGACAACAAATAGATCTCGAAAGACAGTCCAATGAATTATCATCATCTCTCGACTCAAAGAAGAACCAAAATCCATCACATTCCAAAAAGGTGAGAACAGGTTCAGAGCGTAGCAACAATAATAAGAGATCCAAAAAGAAACAAAGAAGTATTACTCCTATTGAAGAAGTTCACGAGGTTTGAAAAGCATAATTACAATCGATTTTGATTCTAAATTTGGATATCAGGCTTGACATTACAAACAGATAATAAGGGATATATATATTTATAAAGTATGGGACTTTCTCCGGTATGAGAAAGTATGGCGAATAGCCTTAGCTGCAATAACAACAAAAAATGGCATAGATAATTGTTTTTACAGTTAATTTTAAAAATCTTGTTGTAACTATACAAGATAATATTTTAACGACAAAACTTTCTTTCCTTACCATGTAGACTGTAGAGTTATAGAAAAAAAGCAAGACTTAGTAAATCTGTATAACGGTCTCAACCAATTGCTACAAGTTCGTAAGGTTTATGGTGTGCAATAAAGCTTTGATTTGTAATGCAAGAATTGCAGCAGGCAGGAACTCCGGTTTGGTTATGCAATATGATTCAAATTGTTACAAAGCAAAAGATTGCTGCGCCTTGATCTGTATAAGGTGGCTACCAACTTACCGAGATGAGATACGTCTCTATCTGGCTGGCTATTGTCAGGTGGTGAAAATCAGTTTATACTGTGTGAGAAATTGCATCGTGTTCATTAGAGAATGGATATGTAATTAAAGAACGTTTGTTGAGAAGGGAAATAAGAAAAGTCCTTTAAATCTCTCATAATAAAAAGATTGCTTTAATCATTTGGCTGCGATTAGTTGAAAGAGAGGTATGGCGTCATTTGTAGATTCTAGAATCATTGAAAATAATTTAGTCGTGGGGGATCTAATGAAAATTGGTCTATCAACTCAACCTAAATACCAAAGATTATTAGAGAATAGTATAGAATGATTCAGAATATAAAGAAAAGCAACATCATCGTCAGCATACGAAGTGATGTGCAGATATGATGATATTGCGCTTGCTGTATGATGTAAGTAAATCATAGATTAATTTATGTTGATTGATATATACGATAATTTCAATCATCAAAGGTAAAAAACGCTGTTTTTTGGGATATTTAGTATTTATTGATACCTCATGGTATAGCTATACAGGTAGGGTTTACTTAATATCCATTTATCCTTTAGCGTACATCGTCATAGAATGTATAGTCATCATTTAGTCTAGTTATTATGCGTACTAACTAAAACCTGTTCAACAAACAAGCAAAAAAGATAAGATCATCAAAGTTTAAACCGCAAGTCAAAATCTGGTGCCTATTAATTAATTGTTTTTGTTGAGATTCGCACGCACGTACTCATGCACGAAAATACGAAAGAACGACTTTCCTGCCGTGCCCAGATTAAATATCAAATATATCCGTGGGTAAGCAGCAATCTCCCGCCTTGTCTCTTTGATTCCCCCCCTCGTCTCTGACCTGTCAAAACCAACCAACACTTAAGTGTATTCCCCACTTAAGGGCGCGCTTCAATTCACCCACTTTTTGCTGTTTCTGGACTCATGTCGTTGTGTCATCATCGCCCAAACTTTCACAATCATATATGATACCTCCCAACTCCCCTTCATCTTTCAAACTCAACTTTCTTTTTCTACTTTCTTTTGGATCAATAATTCAAATAAGAACAGCTGTATCCTATATACTATATCATTTCTTCCATATACCTCACGTATTATATAGTGTATCTCTCTCAATTAGATTATTAATAATAATTATCATCCATAAAGAACATATCTTCAGCCCTATCCCCCCTTCTGATACAATAATCAATAATCAAACTTCTCAATGGACCAGCAAACTCGCAACAAAACTCCTCCATCAAACCACCCAAATCTTTCATCACACTCACCTATTCAAGGTCAGTCGTACACCTCGCCAATAATGTCTCCTCCTTCTTTGAACAAGCCAATTACTGCAAATAGGCATACTTTACCAAATCGTTCTCCAAGTATAACTGAAGCCACTTTATACCCTGATGTTGGCTCGCCTACAATGACATCTATCACATCTTCAAATAATTTGTTCCCAACAGTGGCTCCTCCAACTATGCCATCAATGAGCCCTAGGACTTCACTTTTACCAAGTTTGAACAAGATGGATTATCAGCCACATTCATCTGTTTCTTCAAATGCTTCTTCTTCAAGATCAAGAAAGAGCTCGTTTGGTGGAGGAGCATTAAGTCCTGATAATCTAATAGATGTCATGGAAAAGGAACAAGAAGGAATTGTTCTTAAATTGATGAAGGAAATACAAGGTTTAAAAGATGAAAATAAACAATTGAAACAGCAACTATCCAAATTCATACCAAATAATTCTTCTTCTGGAGGATCAATCTCATCAAACTCTACGAACTCTTCGTCGTTAAGCAGGTCTTCGACTCAAAGAAGGTCCACTGTTTGTGGTTCAACTGCTAGTGCTAAACGTTTACCAAGCGTTTCTTCAATGAGTACACCTAGTAGTTATCTAGATGCACATTTACAAGCCTCGTCACAATCACAATATCAAGGACAACCACAAACACAACCACAACTGCCAACGCAGCAGGCGCCCAACACAACCAATACTGATATTGTAGATGTTAGAATCACTAAAAATAGAAGGAAAAGTACAAATCCATTGAGTTTCAGTAATTATTCTTTCAATCCTGTTGGTAGGAATGATAGTTTTTTGAATGAGAAACTAATGGACGGTATATCTCCACTGTCTTTGCATTCAGTAGAAACTACCAATAACAAATCGACGACTGCTACTAACGAAAATTCTTAAAAAGAGAACAGAAACGCTTAACTATAAGTGGGTTATGGTTGTTTTCAAAGAAATAGGAAAGAACTGTTGGCCATTTGTTGCACTGAATCCTGAATTTTTACTTTCGAGTCTGGCAAACAAAGTTTAACATATATAGGGATTTTATAAAACTATAGGGTGTATGTATATATGCATTCTTTTCCTAATCCAAATAATACCTTCATTCTATTGATTTTATCATAATATTATCATAATACTAAACATACGGCCATTCTAAGTGTGTGTGTTGAACAAATGTTGTAATAAAGCTCATTAAAGCCATACGTAAGAATTCTCTTTTGTCTTTTGTTAGCAGCGCCTAAAAAAAATTGCCGTACAAAAAGAAGGGGAAAGTACCTCTTTTTAGATTTTAAGGAAAAAATGAGAAATACAATCAAATATAAAAAAGGATTTGTTTCATGATCCTCTAGTATTCGATACTATATCCAAGTTGAAACTTTTTTTGTATTATTAGACTTTATTAAAAATAATACATTCAGTTTTTTTAACTTCAACATTCATTACCAACAACAAAAACAAATATAAACATACAAATCAATAACCAACAAACAATACTATAACAAATAAAACAAAATATACATATATATATAATCAATAGTACAATTTTACTTCTTTTAAAACAAATATGAAACTGAAAACAGCAGCCAGACAAATTTTATGTTGCTTATTGATCAGTTTATCAACCGCATTGTCAGCATCAATTCAACCTATTTTGCCGCCAATGGTAGCCAATGTCACAGAACAACAAGCTTATCAATTTACAGAATTGCCATCATACAACGCTTCGTTATTGGCAACTACTCCATTCCCACAATGGTTAAGTGATTTCACTGGATTATGTTCATGGCCAGGACCAGAACCACCATATATCCCACTTGATTTTATTGATTTCAGCAAGGTTCCAAATTATCCGATAAGACAAGCGGGCACATGTCCACCAGATAGACAATCGTGTGCATTTGATTGCTACAAGTGTATTTCTTACGATGATGCTTATACATGTCCTGTTCTTTCACAAACTTTTGACGATGGTCCATCTCCAAACACCTGGAAATTGTTGAATAGTTTGAAGCATAAAACAACGTTCTTCACCTTGGGTATTAACGTTGTTAGATACCCAGAAGTTTACCGTCAAATTAAAAGCAACGGTCATTTGTTAGGCTCTCACACCTGGTCACATAAGTTCTTACCTTCTTTAACAAACGAAGAAATTGTCGCACAGTTAGAATGGTCAATTTGGGCAATGAATGCGACTGGAAACCATTTACCAAAATGGTATAGACCACCATATGGAGGTATCGATGATAGAGTTAGGGCCATTGCAAGATTCTTTGGTATGCAAGCTGTATTATGGGACTACGATACCTTTGATTGGCAATTAGAAACAAACCCACCAAGTAGAACCAAAGCTGGCATTTATGATGATGTTAGAAGATGGAAGAATGTTCCTGGTGGAGGTGGGTTGATGTTAGAACACGATGCCTTTATGAGTACTGTGCAAGTTGGTATGGAAATCAGTAAGATTGTTGGTAATAATCAAATGACAGTTGCCCAATGTGTCGATAGCATTGATTATATAAAAGTTTTCGACTAAAGTTGATTTTCATGTTCAAATTTACATGACATTTTACTCCAAAGTGAGTGAAATTTTCCTCGTTTTTTTTCATCTTTTTAAATATGCATAATATGTATTGGTATGGTTGTTTGTTTGTTAGTTTATTTTCTCCCTCCTCTTACTATATTATTAATAGATATTATACTTATATAGTTTAGTTGGTCGTTGAATGATATAAATAATTATGGTTTGCAATATTTTATCTTACTTTTTTTTTGTATTCCTGGAATCTTGAATTTCACTATTTTTAAATCATATACTTAACTAAAGAAAGAAAGAAAGAAAAAAAAAAGAAATCGTTCAAGTTTATTAATTAGTAGAACAGTAAAAAAGGGCAAATTACTAACATCAGAATCATAATGAATTGAGCAACTCTAGTTATCTCAAAGAAAACAACTCTTCTAAATAATATAAGTGTATAAGTATGTATAATCATATTTATTGTATCCATGATTTCATGAATCGTTCAATTCATTTTCCCAAGATAAATTGAATCTACCTTTTGGAACAATATAATTCTCTAACTTTTCAATCACTTCTTCAGGTGTAGTTGCAACAGCAACAATACCACCGTTTGCTTTTGAAATGAAACCGGATTCAACAGCATTTTCCAAAAATTTAATGAAATCATCATAAAATCCATCGACATTGAATAAAACAATCGGTCTTTTGTGAATACCTAATTGTGACCAAGTTGTGATTTCCATAATTTCTTCCAAAGTACCAAATCCACCAGGCATTGCAACAAACCCACCAGTTGCTTCTAATGCCATCAGCCTCTTTCTAGTGTGCATGTCTTTGACAATTGTAGTTTTACCATAGCTGTCATCCAATGGTGTTGCACCTTGGTGATTATCAACACTTTTCTGGATTTCTTGATTCATTTTCTCGATTTTATCAGATTCAACTCTTTCTTTTGAAACTAGTGCATCTGGGATTACACCGTGGACGTAACCATTGTTGGAAAAGACTGATCTAGCGATTAATCCCATCAAACCAGTGGTTCCGCCACCATAAACTAATCCATAGTTCTTAGCTGCTAATAATTCACCTAGTTTTGTGGCACCTTCTGAAAATGCTGGTTTAGTACCAAAAGATGAACCACAAAAGACGCACACTGTTTTGGTTGGTTCCGACATGTTCTGAAAAGTTGTTGTTGTATTTATTGATTATAAAGTTTAATGATTTTCTGTCGAAGTATGAGCTATGTAAACAATCTATCTTCTTTTTTTAATGTAGCGTCAATTGAGGATTTTATAATCAATATGTATCTCTAAATTGATATATACATGGTTATATACCCTGATGTTATCTAATTACAGCTAGAATTAAATATCTTCAAGATGGACAAGATGAGCAATTTATCCATTGAAGTTGAAGCCTCGGGGAAAACAGTCATCTTGGTGGGTCTGTTGTCATCGTCTTCGGCAATCGCCTTCGCTTGGCAATCACGAGGGCACGCGCGGTCAGTTCGGGAGTAGCCCGACTTGAGGTGGAGGAATTGAAATTTATCTATATTAGACAAAAAGTGTCTATAAATTATAAAAAAAAAGTTAATTAAGTAATAATTCTATATAATTATAAAGAGATAAATAAAAGATTCATCGATCTATAATCGTATATAACTTTGTACATAATAAAAAATGATCTAATAATCATCTAAGTCTCTGATATACTTATCAATAAGTGTCTCAAACCCAGCTGCAAGTGTTAATCCTAAAACTTTTTCCCAATTCCCGTTAGCCTCATTAAAATTATTGTATTTATTGTAGATTGTAATCCATCCAAGTTTGAAATCGTTTGGAGAATCGTCTTGAGGATGTCTTTGAATTAATCCATCTCGAGATAGGTAATAACTATTTTCGTTATCCTCATTATCCTCCAAATCAAACCCAAAATCATCATTATTGTTAGTGTTATTACTTGAATAACCATTCTCTGTTTGGACAGAGGCTTTCTTTGAAAGAACCTTTTTTGTGATTTTAGTAACAACTCCTCTTTCACATGGTCGGAATAAACCAAGAACCGAATCACACCAATTTATAGACTTGAAATTATCATCAAAGTAATATATCGACCCTTCTTTCGATAATTTAATGCCATCAATTTTTTTCTTGAATATAACAGAATTTTTTTCTTTCAATGAACAAACCCTTTGTCTTTCATTCACATAACAAGACTCCATGATTAAGTTGTTTTTTGTTTCTGAATTTGACTTATTTTTAAATACAGTTTCAAACTCGTTGGTGGTAGAATGAGAGCATATTGTTGAGTCTTTACCGACGTAGCAACTTTGATATGATTTAATTATGTAGTTCCCGCCAATGTTGAACGGTTGTTTCTCAACAATGAAAGATGGTTTGTTATCATTCTTCTCTTCGAATCTAATAGCCCGACTTACCGGATCGAAGCTAGGGTACTTCTGTTTATTGAAACATAATCTAAACCCATTATTTGATATCGATGCAAAGTGTTTGGTTTTACTTGTTGGTAGTTGTAAGGTGATGTAATATCCAGGAGCGTTTCTCACAATTTTATGTCGGTTATCAGGATTTGTTGTTAAATAAAATTCATTCTTATTTAATTTCAGTATATGATATTTCCAGAACTTTTGATTTTTCAGCTCTTTTTTGATTAAATATTCAGAATTTGAGTTTCTAAACGAGTCTTGTGTTCTTAACGAGCTTTGGCTTTGAGTTACGTTACTACCTAAAGACAGTCTTTGAAAATCTATCTCTCCGCTGCAGCTAAATTGGGTGGAGGATGGTACTGAGGATGTTGATCTCACATTCTCTCTGCTGTTGTTAAGATTGTCACGGCTTGGTAACACTGGTGGCGAGTGTGGTGGAGGTGCCTTTCGGTTACCGTATAGTCTCTTTTGTGTTTCAGCTATATGTGATGAATGGTCTTGCATTTTATGATTTTAAATGGACACACTATAACTTACCTATTATTAATATTCTCATTGTTTGTTTGCCTTTTGGTCGGCTGACTATTGTTCACTTTTTTGATAGAAGTCTGGAGTGGTGGTTAGTTATCCAAGTGCAAATTTTTAACCTGGGAGATCTAGTTTAGAATCAGTAAAACCCTTGTTTATGTCGTTTGAATATTAACAGCTTTTATAATAGTAGATTAATTGTATGTATATCAGTATATCCGAAGTTTAGTAACTGTATACATGATAGACAGGGTTTAAGCTTCAATAAATCAACGGGCAACGGGCGGTGCACGCTCGAAACAAAAAAGAAGCACAACATTATCTGGTGTCATACCCTTGAGAAATAAAATGAACTCCCCCATCACTATTTTACTGTAATCTCTAATGGCTTGATTATGGGAAAAACAAGAAAAAACGACAATTTTTTAATTGTGTATCCCATAATACAGCATTTACTTCCTTTTTGTTTTTTTAGCTACAAAGATAGGATTTCGGAAAGTGAGCTAAAAAATATTTATGTTAAATAATTGTAAAAAAAAACATCCAGCTAACTCCAGAAATAACTTTTAAATATAAATTTTAACTCAAAATTTTAAGAATAAAAAGTAAACCATTCTTGTAGATTATATATTTAGTTCCATATTGCCGATTATTCACAATTGAATTGTCCTGTAGGTTTTTGTAGATCGACTAAATATAACAGCTAAATATACATTTTGACCGACAAACAAAATTAAAACTGATTGACCTACTACAAACCGACTTTTTAATGCAGTGAAAGAAGCACGTAACTCTTTTTCTAACGAAGTTCTGGATTATTACATGGTCGTGTATATGTACTATTATGGCAGAACAGGAACGTCCGGCGATACATTTTACTTCTTAAAATTTCAAACGACATGAACTTTGCAACAACCAGCCACACAGGCATGCGCTGTTCTTGACCACTTCTCAGACCACGTAGTAGGATAGAGTTGATATTTAACAACTTTCTCAACACAGTTTAAAGAAAAGCACAAAAGAACCATTTCATACTCCAAACGTGTAAAATCATCTCTGACTAGAGTTGGTGAGAATGTTTCACAGCGACAATGGGGAAATAAACATGCATCAATAGGAAACACATGTGCATCAATTAGCTAACTTCCTGTATAATTGTTTAAATTGCACGTCCAAAAGCTGTATAAAAGCGAATCCGTTTCTAATGAAAGTCCGTCAACTAATTAAAAGCTTGAAAAACTTCTCACCACACCAAAAGCATGTTTATCTCGTAGAAAAATCGGTAACTAAATAAAGAGTCAACGATTTGTTGCTTTACCTGTGTTTAATTTATAATTTCTAAGAACTACTATGTGTGTTTTGATAAATGTCCCTTTAAAAATAAGTTTCTTAGCCCCTAACCCTCCAACCGAGAGAGACCTTCGCAATTTCCTACGTCACTTAAAATGTGGAATCACATCAGACATTCCGTTCAGAAACACCAAGATAAGATAAGCGCAAGTTTTCAAGTTCAAAAGCCACGATTAGGTAAGCTCAAATGGGCCAAATTTTGGTTTCACCTACATCATTATCTCTAATTAATCTGTTCAACAATTGATCATTAAACTATTACAAATATAAATATATAAATATATAGCTTTCAAAAAGGTTAACTTCTGTTTTGGAAAACGTATATATACCAATAGCAAAATACAGAAAAATATATAATCACAGGTTTCCAGCTCAAAAATGATAAGCGTATGTACAAATGGTGGATAAATTACTTAAAATAGAACACTTGACATAGGAAACAAGAGGGAACAAGAACAATAATTGTTGAAGCAGTCACTTTTTCAAAGAAATTCTACTTGAAAAATATCTTCCACTCTTCCTTGCACAAGATCGCCACCTAATTTTACAATAGATGTTGATCAGGTTTGTTGAACTCTTAATTTTCAGGTTAGAACAACACAGCTCTTTGAAAAGAACCTTGCCCTATTATTATCCAACTATGTGATCTCACTTTTTCAAGCCTAAAGTTGACACCTCAATACTAGGTTTTTGGTTATTGTCCCAGAAAAAAGGTTGTCAAACTCGTTATAAGATTTGTGACGAAGGTCGCTTTTGAATTCACTGTTCCAGTGCTTTGATATAAGTGTTTGGTGACTATGTGTGCTTTTCTATCCGCATAAATGATTCAAACCTGAAAGATTTTCAATTTCAACTTATGTACAGGCAACCAAAACCTAACGATCAAGGTTTGATATCAGCTAATATTGTATTGTTTGGAGACCAATCATTTGAATATCTCAGGTTTGGGTGTTTATGCTTGTTTGTACGCTAACACAGTGCAGGATTACTTGATTGGAGCTTTTAATCTTGATCAGAGCCAAAGATAACAATCATGGTTGAACACACACACAAATAGCTATCAAATTAATAAGTATAAACGCAGGACATTATAAAACTTTATCAGGCTCACACTACCCGACTTTTCTCCAAACTGTCCAGTGTTCTTTTGAATGAGAGGCAACGGTAACAATAGGAGTAAATCCAGAATGTACGATACTATCTAAAAGCTAACAACATTCCTCTTTATTGAAACTCTTTGCTTGTTTGATGTAGGAAAATCTTGACCTTGTAATAAAAATTGTATTACTCCGAAACGCCCCAACGTCATCAGTAAATATACCCAAATGCATGATGCACATGCAGCACAGAATACAGTTTTATTGTCCAGTGAAGTTGGGAAAATCACCCACTTATTCTATTTTAGAAGATTTGATTAAGGAATCGCGCGCTTTGAAAGTGGGGAGAGCTTTGCATAAGTGAAGAATCGTTCTAAAAGTTTGTTGCACCATATATTATGCTAGATTCTGAATGGTACTTGTACATAAAATCTAGTCCTATCAGCTGATAAGTTAATTTACACGCCATTCTTTTTTAGGCTGAATGAAAGTACAGGTTTTTTAGATGCCTATTTCTAGGTTGTGGTTACAACAAAATGTGCATCACAACCATTCCTATCATAATTGCACCCAAAACGACTAAAACATCCAGAAACAGAACTTGACAATTTTTAAGAAATTTTGTTGTTATCTAGAATTTCCATCTCTTTTTAACGCCTCCTTTTTTTTGAGCCTTCTTTCAGAGCATTCATTTAACTTTTTGCCGTGTTCAGGACAAGGGTTTAAATATGACCTGCCTTCAGTCTGATAAATTCATCAAAAAGTATTTTCCTATAGGATATTTTGAATCTTTTTTTTTCGGTTCTTTATCCTCTCCTCAACTTTTTCTATTTTAGGATTTTGGGTTACTTTGGTTCAAGAACTTTATTGTCTTTATCTATTGCACGCAGCATAATCCAAATGAACCAATGGGCAATTATAGTTCGAATTATCTAATAGTCATATTTAATCACGTTATCAATGGCAAACTATTGTTTTTCTGCTAAAAGAAGACACAGGTCTACCAATTAGAGGTAAGCTTCTTCATGTCTACAGTCAAGTATTTAAAAAGATGTTCGAGTTGCCAAAGCTACTATCTATTTAATCAGTGATCAATTGAGGAGAATTGCAATAGAAAAGAAAGAACACTTTTTCAAACTATGACTGAAATTCTTTATCAACTTGACCCCACAAGAGTAGTAACATCATTGAGAATATCGAAATCGAACCACTGATGACTCAAGTGGAGTAAAAAAGAAAGAGACCGAAGAGAGATATTTTTAAAGAATGCAGAAGCAATAAGGAAAAAAGAAACAAACAAACTTTCAAACTAATTTATCAGTTATCAAGTCTAAAATGGAACGTTGGTAGATGTTTTAACCACTTTTTATGCGGGAGACTACCTAGAATATCTTAGAACTGCGCTGTTAGGATTAAGAGAAGTATTGTTCAGTTTATGGGGCTGCAGTGCCAACTGTAGCCCGTGCGCCCTCCAGACTAACATGTATGAGGTGCAGGAGAAAAAGATTAACATGTTTCTCCACCGCCGGATCAGGGGGTGTTCCTTGACAATAAATAAAGCAGCGTATATCTTTGTATTTATCAACAGACAATTGGGAAATGTTGGTTGATAAATATGTATATAGGTATCTATAGATACATTTAAAAGCAAAATCCTAAACAAACATCAGAGATTTTCAAAGGAAGAAGCTAGATTACAAATCACCCACATGACAAAACTGTAAAGGCCAGACCAGCCAAGTAAAAGAAAAAAACAGAAGCCTCTCGGCTTGCCCCGATATGAGCTGTTCTCCTGCCCTTATAATAAACCAAATAGTCTCATCAGCTGGTATAAAATAAACTTGTTAGAAAATTGAAGCGCAAAAAAAGCACCCAAAAAGGCATCCAAAGCAAAAAAATCGTATCTCTAAAATGACACAACTCTAGAGTCATATCCTCGAAACTCTAAACGAGAATAAACTGTACAAACTGGGACCTAGAACCATCAATGCCCTATTCCTACGAAAAAGCAAAGTATTTTATCAGAAAAAAGCAAAAAAAGGAAGCAGTAGACCATGAGAATTAGTGCATGTAGTTAAAAATGTGCATTTGATTTCTTTGTATGATGAGAAATTAAATATACATTCTTTCAGAGGGATGAAATTTATTTTGATTATATAGAAGGGAGCAATGGTCCCAGTAATTATTAGCGGTTAATGAGTGATCGACTAATCGATTTTACTCCCCGACAAAAAGAAAAAAGAGGCTCACATGAAGATCTGAAAATCCACAGTTTGTTTTCTTGTTCAATAAGACGACATTAAGCTGTAGCTCTGCAGGTTCGAATAAGATGTGTTCTAAAATGATAATGTGTATGTATAAGGGTACATGCGGTAGTGGGTGCTGGGATGAAATCTGGATAGCTCAGCCACACAGTGTAGTCTCTCTCAAGTAAATAGTTTTCATTTGCCCCTTCACTGCACAACTGGCTTCTGTATAGGTAGGTAGGAACCTTTACTCGGGCTGTGGTAACAATAATAGTAAGCCTGAAAGTGACATTGGTATGAATTGGTATTATAGAGTGAATAAAACTCCTAGCCTAAACTTTAACTACCAAACTGGAAAACGTGTTAGATGCTACGATAGACATGCATATGTATTTGTGCATTGAATAACATATGCATTTGAATTGGCTCTATAATGGAACTATCAATCGACTCTATCAGCTGTAATTAAACTGCTCAGGGGTTGTCGTGTCAAAAATCGATTCACAGAGGTAAATTTGCAGGTTTTACGAACGAAGGTTTTCGCTTTTTTCAAATATTAACAATAATATTTCTCTCTTTGCATATGGAATTGATGATCAGACTATTGCAACAGCTATGTATTTGGCTAGACGATCAATCTGTTTTCAGCTATGTAGGCCACAAAAGTGCAAAATCATGTAAGTATAGCCGAACAAAGACACATTACAACTGGAATTTTTAGATAAAACCGTACCTTGCTGCCACCGTGGCACTGATAAGACTTATTGTGTGCTATTATTATCACAGGCCTCACTGCAAATTATCACAGCAACCAATTTTGCATTTGAAATATGCAAAAAAAGCGTTGCTATATTTAAATTCTAAAATGCGATTTTTTTTCTCTTGCATTCATGGTTGTGGGGATTTGTTTATGACTTTCAGATATATATATATAACCATTTATACCCAAATATGTTTTTTTTACTGTTTAGCTATAATACTAGAGAAAAAAAGACAAACTTTCTTATTTTTTTCAGTAATGGTCAAAGCTTTAGAGGTCGTTAGAATGAGTAGTAGGCTTGTACTTTAATAATAAATATTTTCGCAGACTCTTTGATACATTCTTAAACCGCTTATCCGCTTTTCACCAATTTTACCACTACTGTGTGCCATAAGGTGTACCACAACCATTACCATCTTACTAATTTCATCACATATTATTTAATTGACTAGAAACTATTACTATCAGAAATAAAGAGTATTTTGTTTTACTTTGAACACTTTTTCTTACTACTGCTACTGCTGCTGCTGCTTTTTAAATGATAACAACAAAAAAGAAATCTAAATGGACAAACACATTGTCAAATATATCACTACGTTGAAATCTTGAAATACAACAATATTAAGATATGTTAACAACAACTACTGCAGAGCAAGATCAAAGTACTGAAAATGTTGCCACCAATAGTAATAATACCCACAAAAAAGACCAACCGAAAAAACGATTTAGAAGATCATATAACTGTGGACCTTGTAAAAGGCACAAAATCAAATGCGATATGGGCACACCATGTGGTAACTGTAAAAAGTACGGCAGGGAACAACAATGTGCCAATGATCCACCACTTCCACCAACAAGTGAACAACTTAGAGTTAAAAGGGAAAGAAAGAAGAAGCAGTTTGAGAAACTAATGAAAAAGAACTATCAAGAAATCCAAACTTCTGCTTCTTATCCAGTTGATTATATTTCAAGAGCAACTTCTTTTCCACAAGAACCAAATTATCAAAAGACAAATTTTCCTTATTATACTCAAAATATTCAACCATATTCATATCGCGGTAACACACACACTTCACAAATATACCCTGCTCCATCTTATAATCAACCACAGTATCCTTACACTCAAAGTCGTCACCTAGATCTCACTCCGCATGATCAATATCCCGAAGCATCTCGTATTTATCACCAGCACCAACCACCACAGTATCCACCCCATTATTCTAGGCACTCTTTCCCACGGCAACCCCCCTTACAGCGACACCACCCAACATACCATCACAACATTCATCAAAACCCATCACCGCCAAACTTCCCACCCTCATACAACAATGGTTTTAAATCTTTCCAAGAATTATCAGATTGCAGCAATGACTCGAGAAAGTTACCTGAATTACCTCAGTATTATAAGACAATAGGAGCATTCTCACAATCAGTACCAAAACAGGCGAGCTTTAACAGTGTTCCAATATCAATTGTTTCCAAATCTTATCAACATAACCTATCACTTGAAAAAACAGCAACTGAATCTAGTTTTGGTACTTTACCTTCATGCCGTTACTCCCAAAAGTATATGCAAGCTTCTAATTTACAAACTTTTGCTCCAGTAGCAAGTACATCGCTCCCATCTTCAATAATGCCCCTGAATTTGAGAGCAGCTGCTTCCACCCCTTCATCATCATCACATCCACATAACCTTAACACAATACCAAAATTGGCTAATTTGACCAATGATTCAAAGATGCAAGTAAATAGCCATTTCCCTCAAACTAGGTTACCACCAGTGGATCAGATATACACTTTGTCAGGAAAGGTGGGATCAATTTCCAAAACATCGACGTTCTCACCAGTGAGTAATTCTACTCCAATATCACCACCACCACCACTTCCGCAGCTTGATAATCAGAAAGAAAAATAGTCTTTCATGTTATCAAGTCCCTGTAACATTCTACACGAATAGTTTACTCACTCAAGGGAATATGAACCATGTGATAATCTATTTTGTGTGCTACTAAACTATTGCTGAGTTTCAGCTGCGTTACATAATATATATATTACTAGATGAACTACATACCCATAAACGCACTCGTTTCTTTATTTGAAAATCACTTGCTTTATTTCACATGCGCAATTATTATACTAGAATGAATACCTACTTCCTGTTTGATATATCATTTACTGTTTTATTATTTGTTTTACTAATGATTTGACGCGTTCTGAAAACTTTGTAACTCTCAATCCACTTCAAAAGATTGTATTCCATGATGCTATTTAGATAAGTAATATAATACTTGACGATTTCAGGTGAAATCCCACCTATTGCCAGCTGCTGCAAAATCTTTCATAAAGTTGACTTGTTCTGGAACATGGACGAACAGTCTCTGCTGATGATATGCGGCCAACAATTACAAGCCGCAAAATTTTGACCCCAAACAAACATGGAAATCCAATTGCAAAGCTTTTTATTCTATCTTATTGCTACCTTTCTCTTGATACTTGCTACACAACATTGACAGAAAAAAAAAGAAAACACCGCTATCTTGTTCGGGGTTTCGGGAATAAAGTTAAGCCGCAAAACATTTTCAAGGTCTCGCTTCAAAAGCTGCAAGAAATAGACCCCTCTTTCAGCGTATATTTCAATTCAAGTTCTAATGAAGGCTGATTGATTGCAAAAGAGCAAAATATACATATTGTTCTCTTGGAGTATATCTCGGAGTTACTTACTGTTTGTATCCACATTCAAATCATATCCTCCTCTGTTGATCATTACACATTTAAACCTCAAATTCTAAAAAGAGCAAACACTTCCAGCGGATTATCATTATGCATGTTCTCTTATACGCCGTTTTTTCGATGGATTTTATTTTCTCCCTTGGCAATATTAGTACATATGACACTGGTAAACTGATCTTCAAAGTTTGTTTGCATCCCAGGTAGTTCTATACAGCAACAACCCTGTAATAGTTTTACAGGGAGATTTGACTTTCCCCAGACGTCGCCTAGATGAAGCAGGATTTCAAAGATGACCAGTGTTAAAATGCTTGATAATGCTTGATACTTTGGCTGCATTTACTAATCGACCAATAGAGAAACGTTATTAGAAACCAAAATTTGCATTTAAAGCATTGAAATAGTTTTCCAAGGATTGGCTGAATTTATTTTTCAGAATATTTACTAGTAAGCAAATGCAAAAGTACACTGTTTCATCCTGATATCAGACTTCAGAATGAGAAACTAATATTTACTCAAATTTTGGAATTAGAGTCTGAACGCTGAACTCTAGCTTTACATATATATATATACATACTTTTATTCAAATCACCGATTTATCAATTAGATCCATTATTTTGGTAATGCTCTTTCTTGGAACTAAAAACCACTCTTTATGAACTCCTTTACCGGAACTTTTACCACTTTTACTTGCATTTCTGTCATAATTCATGCACGCTTCACAATATAGTTTTCCGAATCCATACATTTCCCTCAACTGTTTATGAATGATTTGTTCTGATTTGAAAGCAGCAGTTCTACAAATGAACCCTTGTGAATTATAGTCAAAGCTACGATATTGCTTGGTAAGCATGCCTTTTCTATCTTTTTTCGCTCCACTACCGCTTTCTATATTCATATGTTTAAATAATGTAAGCAATGAACCCACCTTGTTAGTTGTTATAATACTGTTAACCATTGATGGACCAATAAGTTTGAAATCCTGTCGACATTGATCTCTCCACTGTTTCAGGCGCTTATCAACTGTTTGAGTAGTAAAACCGACTTTGATAAGTATGTAATTCTTGGGGTTAAATTCAGATGTTGTTTCATGGCTCATTTCAGATTCATTCATCGAAGATGATGCTTGTCTCAACCATGTTTCCTGTTTCGGTCGTGGATCCAAAAGATGTGACATTGTGAATATATAGATGTAACCGGGCCTATCAGTATGAATTAATGTTACAGGTAATGGAGTATTTTGAGTGGATTTTATCGTTGACTTCAGCATCTTCGATAGCGGGTTGTTCTTTTCACCATGGTTCACATGGTAACTGCAAAACAAGACCAAGGTTGGCTCTTTGATCATAATTTTGCACCTTTCGCCTTTCTTTGTTGTTCCCTGACATTGTCCCATTATATTAACAATATTGGTTAGGCATCATACTAGTATCCTGTAAATGAAATAAGCCACAATTACCTATACAGTCAATCGTAATATCTATTGAACAATATGCTCCAGTTTACCCTTTATCAGTCTAAGGCTATCTCTGTTATTAAATCTTTGGAATTTACTCTACTGCAATAAAATCAAAAAGAAGGCTGTGGGACTAAAATTTAAATTCTGCCATTGTACAAAAGAGTTCAACAACGTCTCACCATATTTTTTTTACATGAGCAGGTCGTATTAGGTATTTATTTACATGTAAAGATCATCAATCTTTGTGGGTCATTGTCAAACTATCAGTCATTAAAAGGAATTGATCTGACTTGGAAGTTACTTTGCAACACAAGACCTCAAGTATTTTGATAACATCAAACATACTGAAAGAATATTTGTGTTGGTACTCTTATGGATCAATTGAATTAAACGATATATATTTAACTAGTGGTGATTAGAGTCTTATAAAATGAATTTAAACAAAGAGACGTTAGTCTCTATCTTAACCACAGCATCAGGTACAGATAGAGGCAATGAACAACAAGCTGCAGAGTCTCAATTGAAGCAATGGGAAACTCAAAAAGGGTACCATTATCTTTTGCAAACAGTTTATTCAGATATATTCCTTTCGTTACAAATCAGGTGGTTGGCGATCATATGTCTAAAAAATGGCGTTGACAAGTACTGGAGATCTTCAAGGGTAAATGCCATCACTAAAGAGGAAAAACTTGAAATAAGAAAAAAATTATTTGCTCAATTGGATGAGTCTAACAATCAACTTACAATCCAAAACGCTCATACAGTGTCAAGAATTTGCCGTTTTGATTTCCCATCAGAATGGGGAACTGTTTTTGAGGACGTTGCGAACATTTTGGAATCAAGTGGTAACAACATCGTTAGGGTTAACAATGCTCTAATTGTTTTGAATCAAATATTAAAGGTACTAGCCACTGTTAGAATTGGCAGAGCAAGGGTTGCTATGCAATCCAAAGTTCCTATAGTGCTTCCTCATTTGATAAAATATTATCACTTATTTTTTCAAGACTGGACATCTAACTTTGATACGGCAACTATGGAGGTTGGTTACATGTGCTTGAAAACAATCAGAAGATCTATTGTTGATGGATATGAATATCCCCAAAAAGATAAACTAGTAACTGAATTCTTCGAAACCTCGTTACAAAATTTTCAAAAACTTCTAATCATGCACGAATCTACACAGTTGGAAATGTTGGAAAGATATCTGAAATGTTATGTCAAGCTTTACTCTAACCTTGTCAGTGATAATCCCACATCATTCATCATCATGCCAAATTCAAATCAAATTTTGATCACTTTGCTGTCATTACTTGAATCTAAAGCCTCTGACATTTATAATAGTTCGGAAGAGAATGACTTTTGGGAACAATTGGCCATTAGAGCAATCTTGATGTTGAAAAAATTAACAAACTTTGGTTTCAAAAAAGGTGCAATGCTTTTAAAACAAAGAAATGATAAACACGAAGTTGAAAAGGCAACCAATATTATAACAAATGAATTTTTTACACAGTCATTGATCGAGAATTTGGTGAACTTGATTATTACTTGGTACTTAAAATTGAAACCATCAGACTTGGAAAGTTGGAACTTAGAATCAGAAGAATGGGTCAATGAAGAATTGCAATTAAGTTGGGAATACCAAATTAGACCTTGTGCAGAAAACTATTTTCAAGATTTAGTCTCATACTTTAAACCATTTTTATCAAGTTTTATTTTGAATAAAATTGAGACCAATCTTGCGAATTCCTCGACCGATATATTAACAAAGGATTCTATTCTATCTGTCTTTCAATTGAGTTCAAATGCTATTAGCGAAAGTTGTAATTTTAATCAATTATTTCAAAATTTCTTTTTACCTGAGGCTTTGAAGAATGAGCCACTGGATAATAAGATTATTAAAAGAAGAATTTGCTTGATCATTTCTGAATGGATTTCAATTCAATGTTCTAAGGAAACTAGACTAGAAATCTACAAGTTGATTTTAACTTTGCTGGAACCAAGTGAAATCAACGATAAAGTTGTAAGATTAACTGCATTACAAACATTACAACATTTGGTTGACGATTGGGAGTTTAGAAAATATGATTTCCAACCATACTTAAATCAAACGGTTAGATCCATTTTACGTCTTTTGACAGAAGTTGAACTCACAGAATCCAAGATGTTTGTTTTGAAAGTACTTTCTATTATAATCGAACGTACAAACCCACTTATATCACCTGAAGTTTTGATGGATATTATGTCAATGGTTCCAGCTATGTGGGAAAGCACCAATGCTTCCAATGAAATGATTGTTAAAAATTCATTGATGAGAGTTTTAAGAGATTTAACAAATTCTTTAAATCAAAATAGTGATAAGATCCATAGTATCGTCTTACCATTAATTCCTGCTTGTTGTGATCCCCAGTTCGAGTATAATTCTTTGTTATGCGAAGATGGGTATGAATTATGGTCAGTTGTTTTAAAACAACTTCCATTAAATACACAACTTCCAGAAGCTTTGATCCAGATCTTTCCCTTAGTTATTAAAGGTTTACTTGACTGGACAGAAGTTTTGCCAATGGTTTTGCAACTAGTTAGATCTTACTCTATCCTGGATTACAGATTGTTTGAAACAGAAAAGGGATTGGAAACTTTTAAAATCATCTGTGGTTATCTAAACTCCATGCGTGATGATTCTATTTACATAACGTCTTCTTTACTTGAAATCCTATTCTTACAAGTAGAAGATCCATCCCAGTCACCACTTATCTCCAACTTGGTTGAAAGTGGGCTATTCAATGAAATGATTTCTTTTATCACTAGAGAATCGCAATCACCAAATTCAGAAATCAAAATGTGCTTACCTGTTTTACGCTTGATTTCATCTAACTCACCATTTTTCTTGAAATTGTTGGAACTTATTGTTGACAAAGAATCTAACTTGGCCAAACTATTGAAAACTTTAATTGATTCATTAACAAATATATTGAAATTAGTCTATGATGCTAAAATTAGGAAATTATTCACAGTTGCACTACTTTCCTTTTATGACACATCATCTATTTTCAGCCAATATAAACCTGTTGATCCATCCATTGATTTTGATTATCAGTTACTGAACTCATCAAAGGGTGTCGGTGTTTCTTTAGTTCTTTCTAAAAATTTCAACAGGATTATATTCCTAGTTACACATTTACTGGAAGAGGTTCAAGAAAACTCATCTGGTGATTGTGATGCTTATCACAAGCCAACATCCTATGACGACGACGAACTTACTTTGATTACCAATGAAACCGGTATGAGTGGTGAAGAGGATGACAATGAATACGTTAAAGAATTTGCAATTGCACCATCAGCCGAAAAATTACGTTATAATGAATTAATAATGGAAAGAGATTCGATTCATAAGCTTTATTTGAAGGACTTAGTCAAGTTTAAACTACAACAACTATCTGCAAATGCTACTGGATATCAACAATTGATTGATTCGGTTGATAGGGAAACATTGGATCAGCTAGGAATGATCATTAACAAGCAATGATAAAACAATATGTTCTCTTGAAAACCCTGAGATTTAAATAGATCTACCATGTAATACTATTAATAATAATAACGATAATAATCAATGAATCGTAGAACAGTGTAACTGGTAATAATACACACATGTAATTTTAACGTAAATTTATTTCAACAACTTATATATGGGTTAAATGTAAACAGGAAACAAAGAAAACTATAAAGAATTAACGACTCCCGATATAATATTAGTAAACAGAGTTGTGAAATCAACTACGGGATCAGGAGTGATTGGAACCCCCCCACCACCAATACCAGCATCACCAAGGCCATTATTACTACCTGATCCTTCAGCACGAGGAATAGGAGGACCTGTTCTTCTTCCCATAGCAACACCTTCACCTAGTCTAGAGAAGCTCACTTGTGGATCGGTAATGTCATAACCCATAGTGATCGGACCAGTCCAATCAATAGGGAAGAACATTTCAGTCAATGCCCTTGGATAAAAAACCATGTTGTTATTATTATTTGCAATTTCAGAAGTCACAGATTCAGGAGGATCACGACGACATAACGGACAAGAGATGCTTGTTTTCAACCATTCAACAATACAAGAACGACCAAAATTATGTTTACATTGGGGCATCTTAACAGGATAATGCCAACTGTTTCTTATATCAACCTCTTCGTCATCATTATCTGAACGTTTTCTTTTTCTTTGAAACTTACCTCTGATACAATGCTCCACACTAATATCATAACGTTCTTCCTTACTTGCAGTTATATCTGCAGGGAAGATTATTTCTGGATCATCAATATCATATCCTTTTAAAAGTTCCGGAAATTCCCATTGGTTATTTATCATACCTTCGTTACTATCACTACTGTTGTTTTCATTCTCAAAATTTTTAGATTCTTTCTCAAGCTCTTCAAGATCTTCATATTCTTCAAAACAAATCGGACAAGCTTGATCATCAATTGACAGATCAGTTTTTTTATTTATATCTTTAAGTAGCGTTATAACTGCTTTACCAGCAACTTCTCCTCCATTTTGTTGTCCATTGATCAATTGTTGAATACTAAAAGGTATTGAAAAGCTAGTATTTGGTAACAAATTGTTTTGTTGTCGGCTTTGGTCATCAGCTGGGTTAGCGTCTTGGTTTTGATTGTTGTTCATACCTTCTTTGGATGCTCTATGTGGGTAAGTTGTATGATATGGGCACGTTCCCTTCTTGATTTTCTTCCTGTTGATGAAAGCAAGACGGAATAATCTACGAAAACTAGTTGTTAATCAAGAAGAAAAGAGCTTTGAATACCAATTCGATCTTGATAGAAAAGTGGCAAGTGCATTTATAACAATGTGGCGCTTAAAAATGGGGCTGAGTTCAAAATTGGGATAATTCTTCCACTACAAGCTACAATCACGTGAGTAGAGAGTCCTTATGTTTTTTAAATTAAGAGACATAATAAGAAAGATAGATATATATTAGCTTTAAGTAAAGTAGAAACAATAGGAAAGAACTGGAGTCGTAGAAGGAAAAGGATTAAAGAGTATAATGTAAACTTTATGTGGAAAAAAATGAATTTTGTTTGTTGTTTTTGAGATTTCTTTCTCTTCAAAGACACAAAAAACGGGGAAGACGGACAAAAAGTAAGTAGCTTTAAGTATGCGAACCAACATCAAGAAAGATAAAACAAAAATAAAAACAAACAAAAACGGAAACATAAACAAAAAACAAAAAAGCAAATAAAACAGAGCCACATTAGAACAAGACCGATTGTAGCATATAGGTAAAAGCAACCAAGCTATTCGACCTTTTATTACTTAAACTTTTTTTTGTTTTTGGAATTCTCATAAATGAAAGTAAATGTCATTATAGACAATAGTGATAGAAATCAGCCATCATCATCCTCCCCACCATCAAAAATATACTCCTGTTGTTTTCTTTTGCATAAAATTGACAACATTCAAAACTTCAATTAGAATTCGAACTTTTCTCCAGAACCTAATTTTTGTTTTACTTTTTTTTTTTGGGTTTTTTAAAGATACTGAGCTCTGATTTGGCTAGCCATCAATCTTTCGTTTTCTGGTAAAATCTCAATTTGTTGAGGGCTTAATTTCAAAACTTGAACAATCAAACTTGCTTCTTGTTCATTGATAGTCATCAACTTAGATATAGTACTTTGTGAAAAACCTAACCAATCAGGGTTCAGTTGCTTTTGTGGTGGCATTTGATTAACTAAAGGTTGCTGAAATTGTTGCTGTTGAAGTTGCTGTAATGGCTGTGAACCGATCAATGGATTACTTGCTATGCTTGTGTTGGTTGCTGTATTTTCGTTTGCGACGACGTTAATATTGGATGGGGTTGATGCTGATGGTGGAGAATGGGAGTTAGTTGGTGCTGCGTTAGAAGTAGGCGAAGGAGATGATTGGTTCATTAGCCCACTGGCGTTAAATGCGGAGAATTGTTGGGATGTTTGTTGCGGTTGTTGTTGTTGCTGTTGTTGGGATAACATGAATTGTGAAGGTTGTTGAGTGTTCATTGATTGATCGATGACATCTAGATCGATGATTCCCATCAACAACAAAGATTGTGCTGCTGCAACGGCTAACTTTGGATTTTCATGAAGTAATTTAGCAGCTTCAGTGTAGTTTGGACTTGGACCGGTTAAAATCATTTTTAATTTTGCCAGCAATTCAATAAGAATACCTGGAGGAATACTGGCCAATGTTTCTGAAACTTTATCCTTTGCATACAATTTTTGATGGGATTGTTGAGGAAGTGGGAGATATTGAGATGCCATTGATAGATTAGTCGGTATAGAGTTATGGATAGAAGAGGAAAATTGCCCTTGACCTTGACCTTGACCTTGACCTTGACCTTGACCTTGACCTTGACCTTGACCTTGTTGTTGCTGTTGTCTAGTGAACTGTTGAATATTAGCTGTGATTTGGTTCAAATCCATACCACTTGCAATCATTTGACTCACCATTTGAGATAACTGAGGATTAGAAGAGATAGTTGACATTAGATCGTTTGTATTATTTATGGAAGGGAATCTGCTGCCACTACCAAATTGATTATTTGTTATATTATTATTGACATTAGTAGAAGTTGAAGCAGTCGAAGAAGAAGTTTGGCCAGACTGATAAGTATTATATTGCGGTGGTAAAGTTGGATTTGAAATTAGCATTTCTTGTGGTAATATGACATTTGAAGGAAGAAAATTTCTATTCAATTGTAATTCAGGTTTTTGACCAGGGATAGGATTTCTTAAACCTTCTTTTGACAACTCGATTCTTAATTTTTTTCTACCTTCAATCTTAACTTTTGATAAAATGTGCAAAGCCCTTGCAGCTGAATCCGGAGTTGAATACTCAACAAAACAAAATCCTTTGTTCTTTGATGCATTATCCATCATACAACGGACATCAACAACTGGACCTGATCCACATACAACGGATTTGATGATTTCAACATCCCAGTTATAAGGAATAGCCCCTAAATACAAAACACACGAACTGTTTGATGCTGTTGCCATGTTGTTTTAAAAAGGAGAAGAAAAATAGAGAGTCGATTTGGACACTGTCTTGACTATTGTATAATTTTATGATGGAGCTTCTTTTTTGATCTATAGGTCGGGGTAACGTAATAAAACTTCCTCAACTGGAGCTATGACAATCTTTTAAAAAAGTGTGAGTTAAAATATAAACAAGGGAAAGGCACACACAGATCAATAAATAGTTATGTATTGTACTCTGTCGCAAATAGAGGCAACAGTGAATTTAAACGAAAAAATGGAAGAGACGAACTGGTAAGTCTTTTGACTAACTTTCCTACAACTAAATAAATTTAATACACTCACTCACTCACTTTTTTTCAGCTTATAAAAATTTTTCACATTTTTTTTTTTCGTCCTCAAAATTTTTTTTTGTTCGTGGGTAAAACTGTAATAATGGGAAAGTGTTGCGTTTATACGGGGTCAATATCATTCATTACCATATACAAAGAAACATTCATATATACATTCTATTAAGATACACTGCAATCAATTATAAATACGCACCAACTAACTCAGGTATATACCATACTTGGACTTAATGTCAAAGTACAATTGCTGCTCTTGTTGAGGCACCCGTGACAATATATCTTGCTCACTCATTGCACAGATCACCTTGATAGCTTCCAACTGTTGCTTATCCAGACTCTGTAAGTTTGCAGTTATACTACCATCAGCAGCGTTATTCTCTTGTTCATCGCCATGTTCATTTTCTCTTGATTGTTGCTGATTTCTTTGCTGCTGCTGCAGTTGTTGCTCTTTATCCTCCGTGGTGTCCTGTAGTATTGGCTGTTCAACAAGAATTTCTTTGATATCATCAGGTTTTGATATATCGAGTAGCATTGTAGCTTGAACTAATGCAAAGCTCAATTGTGGGTTTTTCTCTAACAATATTTCCATCAATTCAGGGTAATCTCTGGACATAATTTTAGCATCTTGAACTAAATTCCTCATTCTATTTCTATCCAAAGAATTTAAAGCTGAGCTGACCAATTCATTCAAATGATTTACATTTGGATCCATAACAACAATTCCAGGCGGCAAAGGCGGAATTTCGTTTTCTAATTGTAATCTTTTTGATGAGTTCTGACCTCTAACCATATTCATAAAGGTTTGTTCATTTGAAAAGTTACATTTTAAATATCTGTTACCAATTGAATAGTTGTTTAAGTTACGGACAGCAGACGATGCTGTCTCTATGTCCTGGTACTGAATAAATGCATAACCTTTAGATTTGCCGGTTTCTTTGTCAAATAAAAGTTTGGACGTAACAACTGGACCAACTGATCTAGCTATATCCAATATTTGATCCTCTGTCTGATCGTATGGAATCCCTCCCATATAAATCACCCTGCTTGGTTCATGATCTGTATTTGAGTGAGTATCCTTTCTACTCATTTATGTGCTGATGGACTGATGAGTATTTGAATGTAAAATGATGTGATATTATATTACTCTAATGCTATACTCTGTACGAAAGGTACGTTTATAACCCCCATTCATATATACCCATCTTAGAGCTGATTATTGTCATTACATTACTGATAAAGTGTGCACAAAACAAGTGCACATAGAATTATATGTGTTATGCCAACAGACGTTTTTATATTTTTCAATCCTTTTTTTCCACAGCCTGCAAATTTGACCTGTTGGTTTTCCGGTCTCTTTGGCCTTATTGTTGAAGGTAACTTCTACTTGTTCAAAATCACTTTGTTTAGCTACTTTAAGTGATTCATTCTAACTGTACCATTTAAAAACATCAAAAGGTTTTTCTCTTTTTATTTACGTCTGTTTATCTCGTTTATCAGAAGTTTGCACAGGCTCGATCGTCAACTTAGAGATACCACCGGAAACCTCGATTCTCAACCGCATCTCTCCACTGCAACAACAGTCAAAACATTGTATAACTAGAGTAGTACTTTATATTATCACTTTTTATTTGCCCTTCTATCAGAGGAGAACCTTTTTCATTGTTTTGAGCTTAACTTGTACTTATTTCACACATTAAAGGAAAAAAGACAGAGACCATAAATCAATTAATATTTGTCTACGACTACATCACCAACAACAACAACGCCACCATCGTGCCTACAATCTGAAACAGCCGTATCAATTATTAATGCATAGACATTTAATTCAATTCAATTCAGTTCAAAAAGTTATTAATCAATTATGGATGCCAAAGAAGTGAAAGCAGTCATTACAAGTCTTGATAAGGCAAGCGATACAAAAACAATTTTAGAGCTATTGAACATTCTTAAAAAAGACGTTAAAGCTACTGAAAAATTCCTTAGGGAAACAAAAGTCGGTGTTGCTGTTAATAAGCTAAGATCCCATTCCAGTACTGAGGTGAGTGCACTGGTGAAAAAAATTATTAAGTTATGGAAAGAACAAGTTTCCCTGGAAAAAAAAAAATCCAAACCTGCTCCCTCATCTTCAACCACAACAAACGTGAAAACGGAGCAATCAGGCAGTGACGAAGCATCTCCGCAACAAGAAACTTCAAATTCATCAGCAACTGAATTTGTTTCAAGTAAACCAAGAAATCCAACCAATGACGGAATTAAAATTAACATTTATGACGATTCAACACGTAATGGTTCAATAACAGGTTTATACACAGCATTAGCGATGGAATCTACGAAACCACCAGCTCATATCCTGACAATATCAACAGAGATTGAATTGGCTACGTTTTCAATGCCAAAAACACCTGGAGTAAGCGATATATACAGAAACAAAATGCGTTCTTTGATTATGAATTTGCGTAACAAAAAAAATCCTGAATTGCGTGCCAGATTATTAAGTGGTGAATTGAAACCATCTAAATTTGTTAATATGACAAACCAAGAAATGGCCCCTGAGGCTTTAAAAAAGGAACTTGCTGATTTACACCAAAAAAACTTATTTGATGCTCAAGGTGCCGTTGAAAAGAGGGCTGTTACTGATAGATTCGTTTGCGGTAAATGTAAGATGAGGGAAGTTAGTTATTATCAACTACAAACCAGATCTGCGGATGAACCTTTAACAACTTTCTGTACTTGTGAAAAATGTGGTAACAGATGGAAGTTCTGTTAGATATCAAAAAAGTTGTTATTCATTTTTTGTGTTTTTCTTGATTGTTTACAAGATATTTTTTAGTGTTATTTATTTCCCTTTTTTTTTACTGTGTATATTTAGTTTCAATTCTTATAGAAATTACAGAATTTTCAAAGAGTAGTAGTAATTTTATAAAAGTAATAATATATTTAAATGGTAAGTATTTGTTGGATGAACGAAAGTAGTTTTTTTCATCCATAATTTATCTATCTCTTCTTTCATTTTCTTTCATTTTCTTTAACTTTAGCACCAAATCTACCAGCCCATTCCAAATAATAAACAACTAACATTAAATCTCCTGGGGTAACACGAATTCCATTATCAGCTAATAAATCAAAGTATTCAAACACAGGTATCATAACAGATTTGTCCATCAAGACTCTTATTAAAGGAGTCGATTGACCGGTTATTCCGCTAACCAACAACCATTTTAAAGGAGTTGGTTCTTCTACAATTTCTTGATATTTATTCAATAATAGACTTATCAATGATCCACCAGTTCTTGATAATAATGGATTTTGATAAAACTGTAACAAAAGTTCTTCTAGACGAATATAATCATCTGGCGAAAGTAAATTAACCGGCGTTGTTGAAGATGTATTACTTGTAAATAGGAATCTTTTTGTACTGTTTAAATGACTAAACTTATTTATATTTCTTGTTGTTGTTGTTGCTAGTGGGTTGTATATTTGCGCTTGTTGGTTGAATTTGCTAGCGGCATTTGTGAAAGGCGAAGTCGAGCTTCTTAATGATCGTCCAATTGAATTTCTAGTAATCATGGTTATCAATAATTCAGTTGTTAGGTCAATGTCCTATTGGCCGAGTTCCTGTTAAACTCCAATCTTTTGAACTTGAGTACGCAAGCTTTCGTTAGTGCTGATGCCTTTATTATCAATTCTAAAGCGTTGTGTGTATTACTTTTGTTTTAAACAAATCAGGCAGTGTATGTGTATATAGAGAAAAGAAGCGATTTCATTCGAGCAATAATATTGAGCCGCTCATGTTGCATTTTTGTACATTTTGTGAATTGACCTGATTCAGTTCAAAGCTACAGCTATGCTGTTAGGTAGAAATTTTCGGAGGTATAATACATTTAAAGGTTATTTCTTTACTAAAGGTTCTAATTAAAGGAGGTGGGGATCTATAAACAAAATCAATCTATACTTCAAAAGAAAATGGAGAAACAAATACTATTTTTGTTTTTCAAAAATATACTTTCCATTTTCCATTAATTCAACTATCCTTTCAAACGAATCAATAACAGAATTATCTAACTCTTCAAACTCACTTCTTTTAAATTTGGATAGAACATAGTCAGCAACAATACCAGGGTCTTTCTTTCTATCACCATCGTAATACCTTCCGATGCCTAACTGAACGGCATTATAGCCTTTACCAATATATTCTTGAATAGATCTTAAACCGTTATGACCACGATGAGACGAATTTTGTTTACGAACTTTAACTTGGCCCAATTCCAGGTCCAATTCGTCATGTAATACAACTAAAACAGGATTATGATCATTTGATCTTGATTTCAATATTGATGTCCAAGGTTTAATCAAATTTTTACCCGATAAATTCATATAACCAGGTGTTTGAAAACATATTATATTGGTTTTTTGTGAATTTGTATTGAATTTGAATTTGTCAACCGAATTTATTGAATTGAACCCATTTCTTTCGATATATCTATTTAGTATATAATGGCCAACAGAATGACGAGTTCCTTTATACTGACCTTCAGGGTTACCGATTGAGGCTAAAACAATCAATGTCGGTTTATCATTAGGTTCCGCTATTCTTGAGTGTATATTCATTGTACTTTTGCTGTTGTTTGATTTGACGGATAACGATCTTCTACTGGATATTAGTGATTTAGAAGTTTTTGAAATAGTAGATGATGATGGCAGAAATCTTCGAAGAATTGATGACATGTTCTTGAAGATAAAAGGTAGAACGAGGAGAATAAATAAATATATCAAACTATTCATTCAAGAATGAATTAATGATGTATAGATCGACAAAGTTTACAGGGTATAACAGAACAAGATCTTTGCAAAAATGTTATCAAAAGAGTCATCAAGAAAGATGTTAAAAAGCTGGAAAAAAAAAGTTAAAAAAAAGAAAACTGAGCCCCACTAGATTTGGAGACGTCGACCGACTTTAAATATCTTTAGTTGGTAGATACCTATAATCGACGCTCTTTATTTCCCAATGGGGAAACTATTATCCATGAACGCCGCCGCCGCCAATAAAAAATGTTAAAAGTAATCAATCTCGAAGATAAGAGGAAATCAACAATCAGTGGATAGAATAGAATAAATTTTGGAGATAGCTAAAGTATATGTATGGTTTATTCTCGGGAAATTTGAAAACAACTGAATGAAACTGTTTTTTTTTTTTGATTATTTTTTTCATCCATGTTGTCTTCTAACTGATTAATTAGAAACATCGATCACTCGTTCTATTATTACCCCATAGATCGTTTCAAAAACCAACATTTTTTGTTTATTTTCTTTCAAATACTCTTGAATTGAAACAAAACTTACACACAAAAACACACTACTAATATATTCAAGATGAATCCATTTCTTGGATCAAATGTTATTAAGGATGAACTTGAATCAAAAGTCCCTGGTACTTCTGTTGGGATTATTGAAGCTTTATTGTTTAAGCTCTTCATTGCATTTTTAATTACGGCTTCGGTATGGATTTATCTTGATAAATCTTCTAAATTGAACGGTAAAACTGTTCAACAAAATAGAAAGGAAAGCTACTTGTATTATAAAGAGGGTGAAGAAGAAGGAAAGAAAGAGAACAACAAAGTTGAAAAAACGAAGTAAGAATTGGAATTCAAAAACTAGTTGAATTTTGGTTTCAAAAAAACGTCACTGCATTGACTGATCATCCAATTCTGTGAGATATCTGGATTCTATTTTTTTGCTTTTTATTCATTTTATATTGCATCTATATTACATTATATAATATTTTGTTCTCAAATATCAACGACATATGGCCTATCACTTTGTGTCCAATCAACTGGCTAAATGAGACCAAATTAGCTCCATACACTTTTTGATAGTCAATTGGAAAGTAAAGCCAACCAACATTAATTGTGTTATGCATTATAGTTGTACAACCAAATGATACTTTTGGCACTTCCCAGCTGTCATTCAACTTACTCTTCGTTTATTTGGAAAATCAAACAATAGCATGATTCTTAGCTTGAATCCGATTTTGAAATCCCATGTTTATTCGAAACTTTTTGGGATCCAGTACAAGAAGCCAAATGTAAACGTAGAATTACAATGACAACGTTGTAAACTTTAATATACTCATCGTGCAGATGTGTTCATATTGAACAACACGGTAGTGTAAAGCTTTGTATGCTTTATGGTCGTTCCGTTTACTATTTTGTATATTTATTTATTTTCCTGATCTCTCTCTCTCTCCACATTATAAAATGAGACTATTGTTCTATAATTTAGAAAGGTTCGCTTCTTGCTGTTAACTAACTGATTTACCTGTTTTACAACGTTTTATTAGTTATTGATAAACAGTCAAATAACTATTTCTAGTTACCTTCAATTATAAAGTATATAGTTGAGAAACATAAATCTTTTCAAAATGATCAAATCTCAATTGAAACATTTCAAAGATCCAAATAAAATTAAGAGAATACTTGTTTGTTCGGGCCAAGGCCAATTTAAATCAGATTCATTAAGTAACCTGAACAAATATAAGAATTTGAATTCAATTTCAAAGATATTGACCGAGACAAATGATTTGTTACCTAACTTGAAACTTGCAAACTATATCACACAATGCAATGCTCTCAATAATAATGCCAATGGTGGTGGTTCAGATTTATTAAGTAACTTACAAAAGACTTCAATTCAACAGCCAATGTTGATATTAACATCGTATATCAATTATCAATTATACAAAGAGCTGTATGGAATTGAGTTAACTGATCATTGTGACTATATGATGGGCCATTCATTGGGTGAAATTACATGTTTGGTTCTCCAAGATATCATCTCGTTTGAGCAAGGTATTTTAATAGCTCACGAGCGTGGTAAATTGATGGAATCCATAGTAGCCAATGAACTTGCCAAACTAAAAGCCGATAACCCAGTTAATAACGACATCTATACAATGATGGTGCTTATGTATAAAGCAAGTCATTATGAATTTATTAATAATTACTTAATCAATGAATTGAACGTTAATATCAGCAATTATAACAATTATCAACAGATTGTAATTAGTGGATTGAAATCCGAGATTGAATTGAAACTTAATGAATTACGTGAATACCTTGCTAAAAGTGGAGTTTGGAAAACTAGAGTTAAAGCAGTTGATCTAAACGTTAGTATTCCATTTCATAATTCAATTTTACGGCCAATTGAACCCAAATTACAAAAATTGTTTGATGATGCAATCGACTATAATTTGAGAAATACTTTTAAAGTCCCTGTTATATCAAATGAAAATGGAAAATTAGTCACAGATGTTAAAACCCAAATTGATAACATTGTTAAAGTTACTTCCAAACCAGTTCAATTTGTTAAATGTTTGGAAAATTTCCAACAGTTTGATAATGGAGAGAATTATGAATTCATTCAATTTGGTGCTTCAACATTAGGTATTGTTAGTAAATATTATGATGATTTGTTCAAGTTAGGAAAACAACAAGCTCCTCATAAAATTGCTAATGTTTCTATCGATGATCATGATGCTGTTAGGGAACTTATTGGATCGAAATGATAGGTATGTATACAGCAAATATTACTTATATAACAAACAATAAACGATTCGAAGTCCAAGTGAAAATAAAATTCACACAAAAATTATAAAGCATTACATATACAATTAAATCTATTGAATAGGAATGAAATTTCCAACAATACAACTTGGAATATTGTATCTATCCCTTCTAATAGTGAAACTAAAACAACAATTCTTTTTTTTTCTACCATCTTTGGTTCTTAAATTACAACTTGTTAAGACTGCTTTTTGAGTTTTATCAAATGCAATAGCACCATATTTTTCCCAAAAGTTAACACTTGATTCTTCCGTCATCATTTCATAAATTGTTAATTTCCCATTTTTCAAATCATCAATACTAACGTCAACTAAAGATGCAAATTCCTTATTGCCTCTGTAGATTTCACCAGTACGTCTCCATAAGCATGCAGGGATTGCCATCGATGTGAAAACTCTGTCATAGTCCAATAGCATCCGCTCAAAATTCTCTTCGACTAAAATCAGATCCAGGTCTTTCAATGTTTTAGCAATTGCTCTGAAACCGGGTCTAAAAGTACTTAAAGGTTTCAAGATACGTTGTCTTGACGATGATGCCATATGTGTATCCATATACGTTTGTAAACGTTGGTAACCTTTTGCGTAATTATATGGTTTTAGTAAACCTGCTTCAAGTTTGGCATTAATAACTTGCTTTAATCTTTCCTCAGGAGAAATCTCTGTTGTAGGGTCTGCTGCCGTTAAGAAGAATTTATCTCTTGCAGAGTCTGACACATATGGAGCAGTGGCCGTTGTATTTATAGCGGTGGATGAAGAAGGGTCTATAATTTGGGCCGATGTGGTCACTGATGGGGGTAGTTGCTGCTGTTGATCTTGTTGAATCTGCTGCTGGGGTTGGTATTGCTGCTGTTGTTGCTGCTGCTGCTGCTGCTGCTGTTGTTGTTGTTGCTGGTATTGGTAGTCAAATTGATTACCACCTAGTGATTTCTGCAATTGGTTAATGTTATTATGAACCGCCAGCTGAGTTAAGTAACCAGATGATTTCTTGGTCGGCTGTGGAAGTGTAGTTCCAGTTGCACCATTATTGCCATGACTATCAAATAAACTAGGCTCAAAACCTTGTGCATTTAAATTAGTGGCTGAATTGGCACTACTATAAGCTTCAAGTTTGTGGAGCATTGGATCGTTGTTCAAGTTAATTGAATTGATCATATCAGTATCATCAATCATAGATAAAAATTCTGTCAATGAATTGAATTCTGAACCCGCATGTTCAGAGTAGAAAAATGGCTGTTGATTTATAGCAGTTGAGGATGAATTACGAGTTGTTGCCGCAGTTGCTTGTTGTTGTTGTTGTTGAGGTAAAGTTTGTCCACCTCCCGACACCTGAACAGATGGTTGTTGCGATTGTTGCTGTTGTGGCTGTGGCTGCTGATGTTGTTGTTGTAGTTGTGATTTATGTTCATCTTGATTGATCTCATAGCCAGGAACTGCTGAAGTTGGAGTGTAAATTCCCAATGATCTGAGTCTATCGGAACTTGCATTATTTGCAACAGATGCCACAAGCCCATTAGAGACAGGAGCGATACTTTGCAATCCCGATGTTGGATCTGAAAAAGGAGTAATATTTGGATATGACCCATTGATGTTTGATGACTGTGGTATTGGTTCTTCTGATTTTTTACCTTTCTTAGGTTTAGATGCAGGCTCATCGTGGCACAGATGACCAATGTTTCTTTTGATACAACGTTTACAAGGCCTATCTTCATCACAGATCATATGTGACCTACGACAGTAAACACACGCAACACCAACCTTTTTCCTTTTATTTGAATTCAAGGATTCTTTTTCATTTGTGGAAGATGTTGAAGCGTTTTGGTTTTGGTTTTGGTTTCGGTTTTGATTTTCTTTGTTTTTGTTGTCCTTAGTTGAACTTGATCTCATTGGCTGAGAGTCGGTGATTGTGGTATCGACAGGTGAAGATTCCGGTTTTATTTTGACGGTTTCCTTTTTTTCCGTCTTTAAAGGTTCCTCTGCGCTCATTCTTTTGCTTCCAAACGATAATATTTAGTGATAAGCGTGATCTGTATAATATTGCCCTGTCTCAAATAGAACTGATTAAAAGTGATCAGGAAAATGATTGTGTGTGCGTGTGTGGCTTGTTGTATATTAATAGCAGTCTGAGTATAATGAAGTTGACTGACTGTGATCAATGTTAGATATAATGAATACTAAAAGTATTAACAAACGGTGCTTGATTCTATACAGTTTGGTGGCTTACATGATTGAATGGAAACGTCTAAAACCAATATACAAATACATAAACTCTGGGGAACATAAGATGGAAAATAAAAGTTAGTGGGACAAACAAACATAATAAAAAACGGTCGGATGGAATCGTTCATTATGTCTGCCACAATTATCCAACGGGTTAATTAGAGAGAGAAAGGGGGTAATTTGTGATTTGGACACTTTTTAATACTTTTGTTGTTTAGCATTATCATTCAACAATTGGATAATGAAAAGTATTATATATAACTGCTCAAGATACCAGAAATCGGTAACAGCAGATTTTTTCTTCAAAAGGGTATTGGGATGATTTTTACAATTTCAAGTAGGAAATAATAAGTGTGAATTAGATTTGTCAATTTGCAAGTTTTCATAAAAGTTTACGAGCAGCTATTAACAAACTATTAATTGAAGCTCAATCTAGATTGTTAGTCACAGTTACATTCAATATAAATCTATCAATTAAAAAATGCACCATTAACTCTTTCTTTTCCAATCAAGGTCTCCAATGAGTATAAAAGAATAGAAAATCAAATGAATATAAAATGAGTAACGGAACCACGAATTAGCAAGCTGGAGGTTATTAATATGAAAATCACTATAGAACGCAGTTGAACAGAGAACTCAGAGAAAATCAATTCACTATTACCAAGGCTGTCTAAAGTTTCATTCAATCACTTTCAGATCAAAAAAAAGAAATACTTTTGTTCAACCTATCAGTCAATTAAATTACCAGCACTGTTAAAATGCAAGTGAATTACAGTAATTGTCAATATGTAAAGCAAGTGAACTAGTTTCGGATAAACCATTTCCCAGATCGAGAGACCCCCATAATATTACCGATTAAAACTACATCAGAAATAGCGAGTAATCGAACACCTTGCTGCCACCGACTCCTTTAAATTACAGGATTTGCAATTTGCTCTTACTTGTGAGCATATATAATAGCTGGAAATACACAGCTCATTCTCGAATAATTTAAGAGAGAACTGAACTTAGTTGTACATCTACAAACTATATTTATAGTATCAAGTGATATTATAAATTCGATAATGCACTCTTCTTCTTGAAAATAGTATTGATGACAAGATGTGTGTGGGGATGATATGATAATAATAACCATTTAGAGAGGGATCTGGATGACTCTCATCGGGAAAAAAAAAATGATTCAGCGTAGAAACACGGGGGCTTTGGAAAAACAGAACGGGGTGTGACTTTTATTATATCCCGGAAAATCCCGTGTAGCAAAAACAAAAAAGATGACATCAGCAAGCGTACTCTGAGGACTTTCGCACACAAAAAGGATTAAATTTTCTTGGACGCGGATTGGCTGGAGCGACCCAAGTTGGTGACGGTTGGATTTGATTTGACAATTACTGATGCTTTGTGTGATCTTCGAGGATTTGAACAAGGTGAGAATTTAAGGTTTTCAAGGCTCTGAATAAAGAATGGATTTGATGGTGCTTTGTATGAATATATTCAAGGATACAGATGTGTATGTATGTATTTTTTTTGTTTTGGTTTAGAGAGAAAGAGAACCAACTAACGAGTAGAATAGTGCTGATGAATGCCACTGAGCCCATCGAATTTGTTGTCAGCCGTTGCATGAGTGGGAGTAGCCAATGAGAGCTGTGGAAATTGTCAGGCATGGGGGCGACCCCAGTAAGAAACGCGGGAAAAGCTTTTCCCGTCCACGGGGAGAGCGGGTTTCCAATGAGGCAGCGCACGGGACAAAAAAATCAAACAAAGGCATTTTCACCACAGGGCCAGCTGGTAGCTGTGTGTGTGCTTTTTTTTTCTTTTAGTTCTCTTCCATCAAGTTATATAAAATCAACAACAACTGCTGCTTGTGTTCCTTGGGTTGTCCTGTTGAAAACTCTCTCTTTTTCTGTTTTCTTTTATTCTTTTATTCTTTTTTCTTTTTTTTTTCCTTTCCTCTCTTCAATCAATTAGAAGTTTTCAATAACTAATAATATCAAATATCTAATAACTAATACACAATGCCAGCTCCATTCGAAAAAGGTTCAGCAAAGAAGGGTGCCACCCTATTCAAGACCAGATGTCTGCAATGCCACACCATTGAAGCTGGTGGACCACACAAGGTTGGTCCAAACTTACACGGTGTCTTTGGTAGAGCTTCTGGTTTAGCTGAAGGTTACTCATATACTGATGCTAACAAGAGAAAGGGTGTCGTTTGGACTGAACAAACCATGTCTGACTACTTAGAAAACCCAAAGAAGTACATTCCAGGTACCAAGATGGCTTTCGGTGGTTTAAAGAAGGCCAAGGACAGAAACGATTTAGTTACTTACTTAGCTAGTGCTGCTAAATAAGTTGAAAGAAAAGAAAAGAAAAAGAAATGAAAGACCTTTTGGAGAATATAATCTCAATATTTTTTTCTCTAAGAATGCCTTTTTTACCTTTTGTTTTATTATCTTATTTTTTTGTCTCTTTTTCCAATTCTTCATTTTATGTACGTCCTTGAACCAAAAAAAGGATATGTTTTACATTCAGATTCAATCATTCATTCAATCATCCATTTTGTTTTCGGTTTTTTTGTGTGCTATTGTTTTATTTTTTCTTTTTGAAGGCTACATATACCATCCAACCTTATTCACTGTATATATTAAAAAATTTTAGATTCATAGAGGAAATTTAAACATTTATACAACTAAATATAAATATAAGTTATTATTTCGATTAATTTTTATCATTTACCACTAGTGTTTTGATACTGCCATCTAATTTTATTTAACCTCCGGTACACTGTAATAAGACTAACCAATGAGAGAAAGTTGAAATTTTTTTCATTTCTGGAAGGTTTGTTTTTAATTAGAAATCAATCTGCCGCACCCCTGAAATTTAGTCTGCGAGATTCTGTAAATTAATATATAACGTAACAGAAAATCAGCCTATATGCTCGCTCCAACCGACCCCATACTTAGTTTATCTTTCCTGATTACCAATTGTGTTGTGATTATAGAAAAGATATAGTTCTATTCTTTTACAACACAGTCAACCAAATGAATTAGGAGCTATACAAAACAAACTCAAGGGATAAGCTTATTCATTATGAAAGCTTGATTTTTGCAATTTCAATAAAAACATAAAAACTCTTCCCCGTACACACGACACGACACAGCCGTTGAATTTTCTTCAATTAGCACCTATTACAACTACCCCTGATCTTATAGGATGATGAAAACAATAGAGTATGAATGATTTTTTTAAACTCCCTAAAAAAGGGAACATTTATCTATATATCTGAATATTTAGATTAATTTACTGATGTCAATTGATAAAATTCTAACCGAAGTATCAACGCTACCAATGGCCAACAAATATTCACCGTGTTGTTGTTTCTTTGCACTAAAACTCAATTTTGATATTTTATCAGATGGTAACAATCCACGCCCAACTTCCAACAATAACTTGAATTCACCAGTTGCTGAAACTGCAAATATTAATACTTGTCCATTTTCTAGACCAACAGCTAGTACACAATAACTGTTATCACTAGATGACAATTGAATGCTTGAAACTTGATATGAATCCAATGCCGTTATTGGACTACTCAACTTGATTGAGTTAACTAATGGAACACCATCAGTTTCAATACCAGTTGTTTTCCAAAGTTTCAATTGTTTATCTCTTGAACCAGTAATGAATAACCCACCTGGTTGATCAACAGGGAACCAACAAACATCCCAGATGATTCTTGAATGTGCCTTTTCTTGAACTTTAATCAATGTGAATTCTTGCTCATGTCTTTTCCAAAGCGTGAACCTTCTATCTCTTGAAACACTAACTAAATATTTATCATCAGGTGAGAATTTGACCCTTGTAATTGTTAATTCATGACCATTCAAAGGTTTCTCCAATAATCTAAAACTGACATTGGCGTTGTCACCATGGGTATGAACTATTTCAAAAATTTTCATACCTGCATGGTTTGCAGTGTTTGATCTACATGCAGATGCAATATATTTCAAATCAGGTGAAACATCAATGGTGGTGATTTCATACCCATGCCCATACAATTTTTCAATTTCTGGCCATAGAGTATGTCTTTGCAAGTGATCTTCCAATGGTGACGTTGTTAATGATTCCAATATTTGTCCAGATCCCTCATTAGATTCTTCGCTTTCTTCAGCTTCTTTTCCATAAGTTGGTTTATATTCACCACCAACATCATCATTATCCTTTTGTTGTTGTTGTTGTTGATCATCTGACTCGGCTTTGTTTGATAGTCCCAAAACTGGCAACGATGCACTTTCAGGCATAATTGATTCCTCAGCGATCAAAATATCACTGAATTTGTTCAACAACTTTGCAACGGATTTAGGTTCATCAAATACTCTCATTAATTTTTCGTCACCACCTGAAATGAACCTATTATTTGTTATTGGTTTAATACAAATCATATCATACCCATGAATCTGTGGTCTTGAAAATTCATTCCAATTGTTGTTTTCGTTTTTCAAATTTTTGGAATATAGTCTAGTTGTTTGGTCTAAAGAGGTTGATAGTAAATACTCACCATTTGGTGACCAACAAACATCAGTAACTTCTTTAATTGGACCGGTCAAACATGGTTGTTGGACGTATCCATTTTCACTATCAAATTTCCAGTATCTGAAAGAGCCTGTTTTACCATTAGTCAATATGAAAGAACCTTCGTCGCTATTGTCACTATTGTTGTTGTTATCGAAAATCCATAAAGCTGACCAAAACCCACCTGATGAACCAGTTGCTGTTGATGCACCTTTAATACTCATTTCACCTAATCTAATCTTGGAAATCCAAATACCAGAAATCGTATCTGGTTCCCAAATCATTATTGATGTATCTGCTGAAGATGAGAGTAATTTCAATTCAGTTGGATGCCAAACTAAATCAGATATCCAATCATCATGGCCCATTATTATCGCATCGAAATTAATTGAACATTTTGTAGAACCGTTACTGATTGTGAATTTGTATTGTTTATTTGATAAAAGCCTCAACTTGGTACTATCTTGTTCATCAGTTGTATCTATGTATTCATTTAATAGCAACTTCCATAATCTAATGTACTTATCTTGCGAACCGGAAGCTATCAAAAACTCACCAGATGATATTTTTTTAACAGTGATTGATTTAATCCAGTCTTCATGACCTGACAATGAAGCACAAGATTCAATATTGACTAATCCTTGATCATTGAAGTTGGTGAGATCAATTGAATAAACAAAAATTAGTGGTTTGGTACCACCAACAAACAATAAATATTGATTGTCCGTTATCTTAATGATACTTATTGAAAGTTGGTAGAAGCCTTCCGTGGCGTTCAAGGTACCAACCAACTTGAACAATGCATTATTGTCCGCACCAGCATCACCTTGTTTCCAGATGTTTATTTTGCCATCAGCACCACCAGTGACAAACATTCTATCATTGTTTTCATTCAGTAAACCAATTGTAGTGATTCCTGCATCATGATAGTTTTCTAAACTTTGGAACAATTTGAATTCGTTGGTCTCTTTTAAATATTCGTATATTTTGATTGTTTTATCCTCAGATGTAGATATTAAATAATTTGTAAATGGTAGCCATTGAACAGTAGTTATTTGCGATTTATGATGATTTAATGTTTTTGAAATGGAAAATGTTGTTGCTGAAAGTTTTTTCTTTTCACAAATTGAAATTGAATTTTTGGAACCAAATGCTAGGATTTTGAAAGAAGCATTGTATGAACTTATTTGAAGTTCTCTGTTACAACCTGTGAAAATTGCCTCTACAGATGCCATATCGGTTTATTAGTCTTTTTCCTGTTGTTTCAGTTATACGATATATCAATACAATAACTATTTTATCAAAGTTCAGTTAATTTTAGATTACTTTTTACACTCTCTTTGTAAAATTGAAATCCCGAATTCTTTCAAGAAAAGAGTAAAATTTTTTTTTTTTTTAATTTTCAGATAGAGCAAAAACAACAGTGCACAGCCTTTGAATAGAGCGATCAAGGTAGTTAGTCTACAAAGCAGGCAATATTATATTAATTAAATATTAATAAGAAAAGTTGATGAAATGCTATTTAACTACAAATTAGGAGAATAGTTAAAAGCAAAAATATTTTAATTATATGTAACAAAACAAAAAGACAGGGGTTGAAGTAGGACAAAAAAACACAAAGTACAAACTGAAAAAAAAAGAGGGAGAGAAAGAAAATAAGAAAGGAGGAATGAGTAACCATATAGAAAACTATATATATATGTTTAAAGAAAAAAAAAGAGACAGGTGGGAGGAACATAGGGGAAGGGGTAAAAAAAAAAGATAAAGGAGAGTGTGAGTGCTATAAAAGTAAAAGAACAATAACAAGAGTGAAAACAATATATATATGACTAAAGTGTGTTATTAGCTAAACTAATACAATTACTGCTGTTTACATTCAGCAGGTTGAGTTTTAGCAGCAGCAGAATTAGCACCTTCATCATCGTCATCATCAGAGTCATCGTCGTCGTCATCACCGTCTTCATCGTCATCTTCATCGTCATCTTCATCGAATTCGTCTTCTTCATCAAATTCATCGTAATCTTCTTCACCACCAAATTCGTATTGTAAAGCATCACCAGTAAACCAGTCAACGGCTCTTGGGATCAGCTTATCTTTGATCAATTCACCAATTTCATAATCTAATTGTAATTTTTGTTCTAAATCATCATCTTCATCTTCATCATCATTGTCTTCATCGTCCTTATTCTGTTCTTCATCATCATCAGGGTTTGGAGCTTTTGGAGGGTTGAAGAAGTTGAAGAATGAATCAATTGGGGTAACTTTTTCTATTGTTCTAACTTGTTTAGTATGCTTATTTCTTTGTTTTCTCTTTTCAACTTGAACGGAAACATTTGAATCGTTGTTTGACCATTTGATATCACAACCCTCAGCATGATCATAGATGAAATCACCAGAATAACCTAATTCCTTTTGATAGTAATAAGTTTTAACTAATTGAGAGTTTGAGAAGTATTTGTTTGATTCGAATTCAAATATTAATTTGAAACCTGGAGTGTTTAAATATTCCATCTTGATATTGGTTAAACTGTCCAAAACTTCGGTATCTCTATCGTTTATTAATTCGGAGACAGGGTGCAAGTTTGATAGAGCGGTTAGCCAGAATTGTGGAATACCTTTAATGGCTTCATCGTCTCCATCGTCATCCTTTTCGGCGTCTTTGTCTTCTTTGTCTTCTTTGTCTTCATCATTGTCTTCATCTTCGTCATCATCTTCAACCAAAGCTTGACCTTCCTCAATTTCTTCGGTGGTTGGTTCTAACTCACCGGCAACGATTTCCTTTCTCTTGGAAAAGATTGGAGAATATTTCAAATGATACTTCTTTTCTAATTCTAGCAGGTCAGCTTGGAATTCAGCTTCTAACTTGAATTGAGACTGTTGTAAAGCTTTTAAACCATAGATTCTGTTTTTAATTTTGGATGGTAGATTATTAATATAACCGGAATCCGAACCAACTAAAGTTTGTAACTTACCTTCAATCATTGAAAAAATGGCAGGATTACTTAACAATTTTTTTTGCAAATCATCATCTTCTGCAATTGTTGAAGGAATAGTTGGTAAACTGATGTTTTTGGAAAGGTAGGAACCAGTGACTGATGCAGGAGTGTTTTGAGGGGTTGGAGCTTGAGCTATTTGACCTTTTTTGATTGGTTCGGACATATTTTTTTAATTTAAATATATGTATAATATGAAGTATTCTAATAAGTATGTATAATTTATTAGTATACTTTAATGGAACTAAAAGAGAGAGATATATATATACAGATTATAAAAATAAGATTGATACTAGTTAGATCTATATACGAATTTAACAGGGCAAAAAGAAAGAAGAGACAGAGAAAAAAAATTGTGTTGAATGCAAAATAAGATCAATTGATTATATAGGATATTATATAAGTTGTATACACATTAAATAATTAAAACACGCGTGTCTTTTATTCATTTTTATTACCCTCAGTTTTTTCTTTTTCTTAAATATCTGTCAAAATTTCCTGGTGTCTATAATACAACATACCGGTGTGAGGATGTTGTTTTGGTACTATACTATACTGTAGCAAGGCAGTGCAAACTGGATTAATAGTATATATATATACACATACACGTTACACGTATGAATTGTTACTAGTTAGTTAGTTAGTTAGGTAATAGTTAGGTGCCCCATTATTGTTTGATAAAACTCTATATAAAATCACACAAACCAAGCTTGATAAGAAAAAAAAAGATGATTATATAGCATGTCGGACTTTAGATCTCAGGACATCACAAACAGATCAGACCTTACCTTCAAACAACAAGATGAATACATAAGGTCAACCTTAAATGCGTTCAAACCTGTTCTTTCTCTTCCATCAACATCACCTTCAGATGTGGCTTTAGATACATTGAATAAAGATACGTTATTTCAAATAGTGGCGATAAGAGATATTACGAAATCCTGCATTAATTACATTGAGACTTTAACTGAATTGATTGATATTAATGAAGGTTTCCATGATAGGCAACAAAGACAAAGCAAACGTGCAGCTCCACCACAAAGGGTGATTAGATCCGCTAATGTTGACAATGATGGTGATGGTGGTGGTGATGGTGATGGGAACGATGAAGAAGAAGGTGGTAATACAGGAGGATTTGGAGGAGGAGGTGGTCGAAAAATGTATAAATTAACATTACAAGATTCGTATGGGAACCTGGTGTTTGCTTATGAAATTGAAGAGTTGAGATTTTTAAGAAGCCCCAGTGCTAACAATCCATTGTACCCAATCAAATTAGGTTCAAAATTATTGATTAAGAAAGGCTGTTCAATAGTTCTGGGTAGTTGTTTCCAATTGGAGAATAAGTTTTGCTTATTCTTGAGTGGTGAGATTGATAAGTTGAATTACAAATTGTTTGAAAATCAATTGAATTTATACAAGGCTGAGATTGACTACTAAAATATCAATAACATTAAATAATACTTCATAATATCAAAAAAAAAAAATTGTCATCAGAGATAATAATACAAAACGTTTACATATATATATAATATAACTATAAAATTTATTCAAGTAATAATTCCCATAGTGCTTGCTCGTTTGGATAATCATGATGAATGATACTCACTAATAAATAACCATCTAAGATTTGTTGAATCAACTTATTTGAGTTTGAATTCTTTGGATATAACAATTGCCATTCTTTCCAAATCTTGAAGGCTTCATCACTCCAAGCTTTGAATGATTCTTCTTCAATGATTGTGGTTTGAACAATTTCTCTGTTTGGGAAAACACCCCATGTAACACAATTGCTGTTTGTTGATTTCAGGTTTGATAAATAGTAACCTTTGTTGTCTGAAACATAATAACTGATCATTTCATTATTTATTAGTTTTTCATTCAATAATTTTTCCCAACTTTGTCTTGATATGAACATTTCCACAAAGGCCTTTTGATAAACGTAACCGTTTTTAGGACCCCATCCAAAGATGTTATCGTTGGATTTACAACAGTTTGTAGCTGGTTGAGAAGAAACGGTGAAATAGTTCAATTCGTTTAAATTGATTAATTCTTCTTGGATCAAAGCAGTTTCAGGGTTCAGTCCCAAATCACTCCATGGCAAACAATCAATCTTATTACTCAAATAATTTTTGAAGATATTTCCAATATCTTTCAAAGTCACTGGGTTACCCCAAAGTTCATAAGCTTTTGCACTGGTGATCTTCAATGATGGACCGTAACCATCAATTTCACCATAAGCTGGAGATCTGGAATCACCAAATCTACCGTTAGGGAAATCATCCCATGTGGCATCTTTACCCAATGAGCCTTCACCTGCAGAAATTGACATAATTTTCTTAATTTGTGACGAGACACTGGTACTGTTTTTGGATAATCTGACTGAATGTGGGATTTGGTCAACAATAACTTGATTTGTTCGTCTGAATCTATTGGCGTATGCTGCCCTTTTAGCAGTTGTTGTTGATTCATCAATATCGTCATCTTCGTCTTCGTTGCTGGTATCAGAAGCCGATCTTTCCTCTTCCTCTTTCTTTTCCACAATCTTCTTCAAAATTTTTGAGTTGGCGATTATCTGGGCAATGGATTTTTCCAAGTTTAAAGTATAGAAATGGAAACCTTTGATTGTATTGTTCGTTTTGGAATTGATTGTTTCAATCATATTGGATAAAATGTCAACACCAATTTCTTTAACTTTATTATCATCATATTGAATTTCTTCAGGGAACTGATCCAAGATTCTAGATGGAACAGAGGCATGGGACAATTTACTGGCTCTTTGGAAAATACCGTAACCATTGATTGGCATCAAACCAGGTATGATCAACAAATCTTTATTTTTTATTTCTTTACAGTCATGAACCATTTTCTCATAGCTTAAAAACTTTTCAACATCGAAAAATAACTGACTGATTATAAAGTCAGCACCTGCATTGATTTTCTCAATCAAATATGGCAAATCATTCAATGGGTTTTGTTCATTATTTGAAGAGCCTTCAACGTGACCTTCTGGATAACCGGCAACCCCGATACAGAAATAATCGTCATACTGGGATCTAATGTACCTAACTAAATCAACGGCATATTTGAATTCTCCATTATTAACAAAGTTGGTTTCATCTCTAGGAGGATCACCTCTCAATGCCAATATATTTTTAATTCCATTATCGTGAGCCTGTTTCAAAGCATCGTCAATGATTTCTTTTGAGGTGTTTGTACATGTCAAATGCAAACAGGTTGTTAAACCTAACTCTTTTTGACAAGTGATTGCCAAATCCAATGTCTTTTGTGATGTTGAACCACCTGCACCCCATGTAATGGTAACGAAACTTGGTCCTAACAAAGACATACGTGATAAACGTGTATAAATGTTACGTAAACCATGTTCGGTCTTTGGTGGGAAGAATTCAAGGGAGAAGAATGGTTCGGATGGTTCTAAAGCATTTATCTTATCTGTTAATTTTATTGACATGTTTCTTTTTTTGAACTTGTTTTCTAAAAAAGTTATGTGTATGTGTTATATTTGTAATATTTCTAGTTCAGTTAAGTTAATAAGGTTAAAACAGACATGAAATTATAAAGTTTAGGATAAATATTTATTGTTGGATTTAGTGAAATTTCGTCAATGCTGAAAAAAGAGAAAAATCGCAAAAAGAAGCTCCAACTTTTTTTACTCTATGAGCATTGATTTATTTTCCCACCACAGTTTTCTGTTCATTTTGACTCGGGGCGCTTAGTAGTTAGTCGTCGCAACGGCGCGCCGATATATCGTCATTTCGCTTGACTTCTTGTCAATAAGGAAAAGGCTTCTTATCTTTTACGTGTTTTCTTAACACCAGCAGACCCGCTTATCTATATCTGTTTATCCTTGATTCTTTCAAAATAAATAAAATTCGTATTTTAGATGCATATTATTGATTTATGTAAGAAAAAGTATGTATGTATATGTTTATATATATATATATATATATATAATTAATTAAATCGATTGATTAATAATCAAAGTTAGTGTGATTTGAACAGCTATTTAGCGCCTCTGTACTATTTTTCACACTCATGATACTGATCATACTTAGATTTTCATTCAATTCATTTGTGTCATTACTGTCATTATTGTTTCCATTATCGCTGCTGTGATAATGTATGATTTTATCGTTATGGATTAAAACTTCTTGTTCCGATTCACTTGAGGATGAATTTGTAGTTAAAGTGTATGGTTCTTCAGACGTCATTATTTCATCACCATCTTTTGTCATCACTGATGACGAAACACTGATATCTGCAGAACGGGGTTGGTCATTATTGATATTTTTGTTTTCTTGCAGTTGGTTGTTTGTACTATTCAACGGAGATGGGAAAATTGACTTGTAGTCGGATAATAAGGAATCAACTTTGATTTTTTTGGAGTTATCAACAACAGCATCGGGAGAAGAATAAGAATAGTCATTTCCATTATTATTTTCATGTTCATTTGCGTTATCAGGAGATGCTGATCTTGAAGACTTATGGATTCGATGGTTTGTGCCAAAGACTCTTGTGAAAACACCCTTTTTAGTTATTGTTGTTGATTGCTTTTTGGTATTTTTGTGATTGTTCTTATTGGCAGAATTGCAATCATCATCAATTATGGGATTCTTGCGACCATATCCACAACTAACGCAAGAGCCACAAACTTTTGGCTTTGCTGGTTGGCCATTGCTGTCGGTCTTGTTGTTACCTAATGGCAATGGCACATCGATAATGTAATCGGTTTCAGGCTCTGAATCGTTTGATCTTAGTTTGTCCAGTTTGATGTGGTCAACAGGAACTTGGCATAAATCTAACCTCTTAGTTTCACTGTTGTAGTTCATTTGAGATTCAGTTGTGATAACATCCAAAGAATCCAGCTTTGAGTTGATTGATAATGGACCCGACTGTGATAATTTAGGACAAGCTATAATGTCTTGTCTAAAAGAATCTAAATCACCACGTTCCCAAGGGTTTAAACATAAATATTTCAATAAAATCTTGTAAATTTCATCAGAGATTGGCAAAATTTTCATTAAAACCGTTGGATCTTTAACGAATGCTTTGAATGTAGTATCTTGTAAACTTGCCTTTAACCATGGATTTCTAATTGAAATTAGGTTGATTAAAATGATGGATAGTGACCAAACGTCACCTTTTGCTGTTTCGAATTTAACATTTTCATGTAACCCTTCACCATTGTTGTTGTTTGACAATAAGTTTTCCAAATGGATTGAATGAGTATCAAGACTATTGAAAGCTTGACAGAAATTTTGGATTCTTTCCGGTGACATGTAATAAGAGGATCCACAACAAATGTTAGATTCAATAAATTCATCTTTCAAAGCCAAACCGAAATCAGCAAGTATTAGTTTCGTCCCATTATTCGCAACCAGTATATTCTCAGGTTTCAAATCACAATGATAGATACTTTTAGAATGACAATAACTGATAGCATCAATCAATTGTATGAAAACTGACTTGATTAAGAATGGATCATTTTTGTAACGTTGTTTTTCGACAATGGTGGCAAATAAATCCCCATCAGGGTAATAATCCATGATAACGAACAAACAAGGCTTAATATCATAAACTTTATAAATTGATAGGATGTTTGGATGTTTATGAACTCTCAATTGACAACTAATCTCTTTCAAGATTTTACAATTGTAACCATTTTTCTCAATTAAACTTAAATTTAGCAAGTTTGTTGATAAATTGTTGTTATTCGATTTAGCAGTTTCAAATAAATTTATTTCTAGATCATTTAATAGTTGTTTATTATTGTTTGAAGGAGATTGGGTCTTTAAAATGATCTTGACAGCATAGATTTTCCCCGTTAGTAAGTGTCTCGCAGAGTAAACTATCCCATAGGAGCCTGAACCTATTTTTTTCTGTAATTGGTATTTATTGTTTAGAATGATATTTGAGAGATCCATATTGTATATGAATTTAATAATATTTGATTATTGAAGATTTGAATAAGAAAATCAAGATTGAAAATGTTTATCTAATATCATCATAAACTATATAAACTGGTTCTTCATTTTATGGGGATGCTTTGTTCCTTATATAACTACTGATCATTTCCAAACAGGAAAGATAGTACATATACATTTTAATTTGATCCTTACAAATTACATAATACAATTTTATTTTGGATCGAATGGACTTATGTATGGTATGCGAGACGCATATAACCGATTAAATTTCTACTTATTTTTTTCACGGAGGAAGAAATAAATTACCGTGTAAACCTTACAGGGAAAAGTCACCAGGCAAGTTTCCACTCCCCACCCCCTCCACGGTGAATAAGATGAATAAGAGAACATTCAGGGGGGAAGAGGAATAAGGAGCATCACGGGGGAAAACGGGGAAGAACGGGGGGAGTAGGGGAGTGGGCGTGCCACCCTTGGAATGAATGATATACTAAATGATTTTTTTACTGTGTGGTGCGAAATGATGAAATCACTAAACCATTAAAAAATCAGCAGATTATTGCTCAAAATGAGCTGATTCGATACCTCTGGAACAATACAACTTGTTCTTTTTTCCCTTGTTCTTCTTTCAAAAAACGTATATCTCCGTTAGATATTAATTTCTTGAAATTTGTTGACTGTTGGAATTATAGTTTTGTTAAGTTTATCCGATCCACCTTGTTTGTATGTGTTTGTTTTGCATATTATTCTTTATTGATTTATATAATTTATGGTAAAATTAACTCTATATAGTAGTACTACTTATTAATAATATCGTTACAGATTTAAGAGAACTTTGAGAAATTTCCTGTTGTTACCAACAGTGTGGCATTTCAATTTGAACTGTTTTTTTAATCTCTCATACAATACCATGTCCCCACTATGGTACAAATAATCATTAATCAATTTAACCGATATTTCAGGAACATACAAAAACCCAACTTTTTTGCTGTTGCTGTTTGAAACTGTTTCTGCACTATCCATATCCGCATCTATACCAACATCACGATCATTATTATCTTTCAAGTTTGTTAAATAATTTAGTAACCTTACATGTATTCTATACTGTGCCAGATCTTTCTCGTATAGGAACTCTCTTTCTAAGTGCTCGTTTGCGTTTTGAGTTGTACCATATTGAAAACAGTCAATATAGTAAAACATCAAATTTCTGCAAACTTCATGTTCTCGTAATTTGGTTAACGATTGTCTTATCACATCAATGATCTCTAAATCAAGAGGATTGTTCAAGATTGTCTTTTCTATTAAATCAATTAATGCCAGTTTCCTATAATGACTAGTATTTTGTGGATTTTCCTTAATTGTTTCATTTGTTATTCTTAGTAATATCACATATGTAAATCTATCCATTTCAACGTTCAATTCGTTCATATCTTCCAATACAAGTTTAACAAGTTCTTCTTTGTCTTTTGGTAAAAACCTAATCAAGTCTAAAAAAGAGTTGAAAAACTCTAATTTATGGCTGTTATCATCATCCTTATTATTTGCAAGTAGTTGATTTTTTTTATAGATTAGGTATATTCCTTTGAAATTCTCAATCAACTTATCATCAGCGATTAAAATGGAGTTCAATATCTTGATCAACTCTCTAAAACTGAAATTCATGCCTGATTTCTGGAAATCGTTCAGTATCTGTATCTGGAATCCGTTGCTTTTATTATTGCTGGCGATCTTGTTTGAATACATCACTTGTCTGATGAAAAATTCTAGATCCTCATGTTTCATATATATTGGTGCAGGTTCGGGTAATGCCAGGTACTTATTTTCCAAATCTTTGTAGTATCTATATCTATCTAATTTCCCATTGAATTTACATTTATTGAGTTGATTATTATACAGTGATTTTAAGAACTTAGTATACGTGCTTGAATTTTGAACCTGTTCAATCTCCAATGAGTTTGAATTGTACTTGTCTTTTAATATCATCCAACGTTTGTGTGATATTTTGGGATATTCATTGTTTAATTTTGTTTTTATCAAATATGAAGCTAATTTGTTTATTGCTTTCGTTTCTTTAATCGTTTCCATTCTCAACGGTTGATGGTCTTCATAATTGAATTTAATGGTTTTATTATTATTGTTACTGTAAAGGAATTGCTCAAATCTAGGTTGATTTTTAATCAACAACTCTTTAATTGTTAACGTTAGATTTGAGTGTGATTGTGGCTTTGGTAATGATACTATCAAATTATTTAAATTTCTCAACTTTGACTGGTATAGTTCATGGTCATTCGTGGCAGCAGTGGCAAGAGGGACAGCAGTTTTGAGAATGCTTGAATTCAATTCATTGAAAACTGTGGGTTTGAAAGTTTGAGTCAAGTGTAAGTACCGTTTTATAGTCATATTATTAGCATTATCGGCTCTTACTTTCTTGCTCAATTTCTATATTTAAAACTGTTCAATTTGTTAAATAATCAAACAATTACTATACTATTTCTCCGATAGATCACAACCTCAAATATTTGTTAAATAAAATAGCGGGGTACCAAAATAGAAAGGTGAACATAAAGAAAAAAAATAAGAACAAGGCGATGCAAAAGCGGAAAATATAAAGATACCCATCTGCTGACATCAGCATCAATAATTGCTCCATTTACCACTTCCATTTATTTCCATTTCAAGTGGTACTTTCTATAGATTATTTATTTATATATCTTTCTCACCTTTTGATAAATCTGATTGTAAGATAGTACCCGTTCACCACTTTTTTTTTCTTAATACAATTATACCTCGAAAAAGAATGCCATTTACATCAACAAATTGGTTTCTTCATTTGAAAACGCTTCAACAAAATGTTCCAAAAGTGGTATCATATACTATTCGTTCAATGGCAGCGTTACATGTTCTAACTGAAAACTATATCCATTTATCAGAAACGTCTGGTGAATCAATGCTACCCTCATTGGGGTTCACGAACGACTGGGCCATAATAGATAGAAGATACAAATACGGTAGAAATTTGGAAATGGGCGATATAATAGTGGCTCGTAAACCAACAGAGCCTGACCATTGGGTTACAAAAAGGATTACTGGTATGCCTGGAGATATAATCTTGATTGATCCAAGTAAGAAAACGTTATCTGGATTCAAATATGATGAATCAAGTGAAAATGAAATTAAAGAAGTTGATAGTAGTTCATCAAAGACGTCGTCTAATTATGATAATTATGTGATTGTTCCAGAAGGCCATTGTTGGGTTACTGGTGACAATCTATCAGGATCATTAGATTCAAGAACTTATTCTGTTATGCCAATGGGGTTAATCAGTGCTAAATTAATTTACGCTTGGTATATGCCTCCTTCTGATAATAAATTAATACCAACGCTGTTGAATTTCCATAACCAATATTTTAGAGCTTTGGAGAATAATTTTGTTGAAGAGAATAAGGAGGCATTTTGATGATGAATTTTTATGAATAGATATGAACTTAACTTTTATTATTTTAATTCTTTGTGTGTGTATATATACGTTTAAATTTTATGTTAATTAACAATAGCTTTTGCCAAGTACTTATATATATATTTATGACCTTTCTCTTTGTTCAACGTAAACCAGCTTTTCTCAATTCAAACATACCTCTTAACACTTTAGAGCCTGTATAAACAGCAATCAAACCGACAACAAAAGTTCTGAAAATAGTGGTGAAAATAGACGTTTGTAGGAAATAGTCAAAGAAAATGATTTCAATCAATGCAATACAAGCTAAGAATTGAACAGTGAAACCTATTGGTAGTTTGGTTAAGTTGTTGATATTGATCGCATCAAAATAGAACCATGATAAGACCAAATAGAAAACTAAAACAATAACAATCAACACAAACAATGAACAAATTAATGGGTTTGCATAAGTCGCTGGTCCTTTGAAAATATGATTGATTTCAGCAAGTGGCTGGAATCTTGTTGGTTGTTCTATTTTAATTGAATTTATTAAGTTGTTTGATGGCTTTAATTCGCCAATTTTGGTCAACTGATTTTTAGATTTATCGGAATCACCAGTTAATAAACTTATGCTTATCAATTCATCTTTGATTAATAATAATTTAGAGACTTTAGAAAGTGGTAAATCCAAAGTAATTTTATTTTTCTTAACAGTTGGATAAAAATATGAATCTGTTTCTGCTGATGAAAGCAAAATTGAAATTTGTTTTGGTAAAAGATCTGAATCAGTTCCATCATCTTCAACCAACAAACATGATATTTGCAATACTTTACTGTTTGAATCTAATTCGATTGGTGCCGAACCGAACTCACTTGAAGTATCATCTACTTTGATTAACCCATTTGAGAGTTTCAAAGCTGAAGCTTGTTGTGAAGTTAACAAAAAGAAGGACAATAAAACAATTGATAATAATGATTTCATATTTGATAGCATTATTACCATTATTATAGTTGATCAATTGACTTTTTAAACCTTCTTTCTTCCCAAACAAACTTCCTATAATACTTGGAAAACAAACTATTCAATCATTAAATATATACACGTATCCTCGATTATTGAATGCGCTAAAGAAATTCCAAAAATTACTTAAACAGAATTACATACGAATATGACATAATCACCTTATGTTATTACTGGTATTTGATTTTTTGCACATCTCTGCACCACGCTAGTGCTTCACAAATCGACGCGTCGTTTATTGCTTGAATGACATATGGGGGCAGCATTGCTCAAGTCACACTAGTTTAAAGAAAGTCGCAAAAACAACAAACGAAATTGAAGGGATGAGCAGAACACCTAAATGCTAGTTCTATAAAGCTATGGAACAATAGATATTTATGTTGTTTTTGTATAACAAAATTGCCAACAGCAAGAGTAAGAGCTGCTAAAGGTATGTAGTATTTATATACATATATACGTGCATGGGAAGTGATGAATTAATTGCTAAACTGCAGATTTACCGCATCAGACTATTATTTACGCTGTTTCCGATAAATATAAATAAAACATGTTTACGATCTTGATGGGAGTTCTTTTCCAATAGATATAAATGTATAGATGTATCAATATAGACAGATTCACAATTCTATTGAATTATGGCTCATATAAGGAAAACTGACTTATGATAGTTCAAAAGCAACAAGTTGAAGTTGAAAATGGCTTTAGTAGTCTATTCTATTCGGAAGGAAGAAGTGACGCAATATTACCATATCTAACTACAATGCTTTGTTTTGTTTGTGCCGAAAGTGCAGTGAAAACTGATAATTTTGTGGGGAGATTCCGTTATTTGCCTGGCAGAGTGAGACGGTATGTTTCTCCCTGGTGGAGAAAAGTTGCGTTGCATAGTAGCAGGAAAGTACAGGGGGGCAGACAGACAGACAGGCAGAACGAGCGGGAGGGAAAATAGAAGGATGCTTTTATTCTGCCTTTGTTTGTCTTAATTTGCACAATAAATGATTTATGCTTCTGCATAAACCTTGTTATTTCCTAATCTTTTTAAATCTATTAACCCTGCTGTAAAACTGTATCTAATTTACATTAAACCATCAAACATTACGTTAACACTTGTTTAATTTGTCAAAAGTCAAAGCCCCTTACTCAATCAACACAAGGTCTTTTCTCTCCAATTCCAGTT